>DF240716.1:0-105008 GCA_000507305.1 Breviolum minutum Mf 1.05b.01
CAAAGACTCTGATGCACAAAAACGTAGTCGGCTTCCACGAAATCTGGCTAAGAGGTCTTTGAGGGAACGAAAACAACCGGCATTCGGCTGCTCTCAGCAGCCTGCGAAGATAGGCGGAATCCCAAATTCTGAAGCGTCCTATGGGAGGCCCTTTTCCAGCTGGGTGTTCCAGCGTGGCACAACAGCCGCTCAGGTAGGCCAAGGTGCAGAAGATGATGGCTGTAAAGTACAGAGAGTTTCCGACTCTGTATTGGCGTACTTCACGAGCATCCCTTTCGCACATTCCCCAAGGGAAATCAAGCGACCGAAGCGGTCTGGGCTTCTTGGCTCCACTGGGTGGTTCCAACCACCTTGCATCAGTATACGTCTCGCAGGGGGGGGACGCATGTGTCCCCACCACCTGCCCTGCTCGCATCCTGTGGAACCACTGCTTTTGAAGCTCAACGTCCAGGAGGTTACAGCGTACTTCGTCCAAACAGAGGTCAAAGCAGACCGGGATAATCTTCCTTTTGCTGCCAGTGAGGTCTCGGATGCATGACGCTAAATCTGATTCTCGTCGGTGTCCCGAAAATAGAATCAGGTAGTAGCACTCGGTCGTCAACTGTAGCCTGGGGATGGGATCACCTGCTGGATTCCACTGGAGTTCCTCTGCTTGAAGTTCGCTTTCCCGCTTACTCATTCTTACTTGTAGTTGACAGGGGTGTTCAAGCGGCCATTTGTCACGGAAGGTGTGGTCTCGAGCACCAAACCAGATCGGTAACATGCCGTACTTGTCCTCCCAATACCTATGCCAGTCTGTTGCTGTAATGGGCCCAACTGGTTGGCCTCCAGCCCGGACACCGAAAGGTTTGAGGGTCTCATAGAGCTTATCCGTAATGCCAATTACGATCTCAAAGTCGCACTCGTCTCTCCAAGAAACCTCCTCGACCATGTCATAGATCGCGCCCTTGAAGGATTCGAGATAGTCTGCCGGGCAGGAAGGAAGACTGGTGCGCAACCAAGCTGTAAAGGAGGACCATCGCTCAGTAGAGGCCGTCCATTGTCCTGGTATTTCCTGCCAGACACGAAGTCCTTCCTTGTATGAGTCCGGAAGTGCTCCGTGACCACGTAGTTCAACACGATGGATTTCCTCAGGCTCAGCATCGTCCCTCTGGGGAACGCTGAGCTTGCCTTTGCTGAGCACTGGCATTCTTGTAGCTGCTGAGCGTACGCCACTGTGTCTTTCTTTTAGTATGTCCGCAGCATCGACTTCATCAAGGGCTTTGGACTCCTCTTCACTTATAGCTGTACCAAAGCGCAAGCACCAGGGGAGGCATTGGCGAGATACATATTGTAGATGTCGAATGAGGCGAGGACGAGTGTGGTAGTTGCGTCCACAGGCTTGGCATGTAGTTCCACCTGCAAACCGTCTCGAGGCCACTAATACCCCATGCGCTCTTTGCCTGTGTGTTGCAAGCTGTGCTTCACCATTGAAACGCTTGCCACAATTGCGACAGGAATATCCCGACACAACTGTAGCCTCTTGAATGGGACCGCTCCAACCGCCACTACATAGCAATTCCTTCTGTAGTTTGTCCGTGGCCACCAAATCGACCCATGCACGCAGTAGATCGTGGTGAACCAGCTTAGCTTTGCGAAGGGCCCGTTGTAGAAAGCGTGCCAGTTGTTCATGTCGACCTCCTAGGTCCCACGGAGTGAGAGCAAGGAGGGCTGTCATGTCATCACTTTGCCCGATGGTGTCTTGCAGCCAAAGTAGTGCCTCTTCAACACAGGCGAACCACGACTCTGATCCGGCAAGGTCGTGAGCCCTTCGCACCATTTCACTGAGAAGAGCATCTCCACCACCAAGCAAACTTTTGAGCAGCCGTAGTCGACAGCAATGTAAAAGTGCGTCAGGTAGTAGACCGCCGGCGTCCAGCGTCAACTCTTCAATGGTCTTGTGCGGAAAGCTTCCATCCGCTTGATGTGGCTGCACGCAACCATAGAGCTTGACCAGTGCGCTTGACCATGCCTCAAACTCGTTGCACTGTAGTCTTCTCCAGGTCCCTGCGTTGTATGTAATAATTGACATCCCAAGCGTTTCCAGTAACTGTTGTCTCCTGGCAAGAGGGATGTTGCGATTTGCAAGGCATCCTCTCCGCAGGGGTTTAACGGCCTGCATGGCTGACTGTCCTCTGGCGCGGACTTCGGGAAGGAGGTAGTCGCCGTCAACAATAGATCCAAGGTGCTTGTAGGTGTAGACGGAGTCGACAAACTGGCTACCCGTGTACTCCAACATACATTCAACTGCCGGCTCTTCACTGCTGTATCTTGATCTGTGATGCATTGCAGCGTCCTGGCCCCTGTAGCTGATTAGAAATGCTGTCTTTCCTGGACCATAGGTTGGAGAGAGTCCATGGCGTATCATGATTTCCTGTAACGTTGAGTATGCCACGGAAATCTTGCGGTCAATTTCATCAGCTCTGCCAGCAAGAAGTAGGCAGGTGTCATCAGCCCACGTGGTGCCTGGAGTATGTTCATCCCAAGGCGTCAGTAGCCCTGACCTGGCAAATTCCTGATAGGCCTCACCCAGAATGTTGCTCATGACGTATGCGTAGAGCACGTCTGCCAGTGGATCACCGGGCCTTGTCCCCGTAGATGGCACACAGACCCTTGACGAGCCTGGGATCTGAAACCAGGAAGCGGAAATGGTGCTCTGGATGATTTGGCCAAGCACCTCCGGCACTGCAGCATCTTCAAGGAGGTTGGTACTGGAAACCGTCTCGATGAAGTCATCCAGGGCTGACCTGGGAAGACCAAGTCTGTAGAAGAGAGATGCCAACGCCTCATGCTCGTCCCCTCGCGTAATGGCAAAGAACTCCTTGATGACCGAGTAGTAAGCCGACTTGATATCGACAAAGATGATGCCAGATGAGAGTTTCAGGTGTGCACAGGTTTGCATGTGTAGCCTGACCGGGAAGTGCGCCTCAATGACGCCCCTTTTACGAAGGCAACCATATTGAAAGGGTGCAGCCACCGTACTGAAACATGATACCAACCTCGATCTCCAGCATTTGGCGAAGGCTTTGGCCATGGTATTTTGCAGAAGGATGCCTCGATAGCTGGTTGGGTCGCGAACTGATCCCTTGTGCTTGTGCAGTGGGATCAAAAAACCACCTCGGAACTGAAGAGGAAGCTGCCCTCTCAGGGCGGTCTTGAGGAATAGCGGATACATCCTTCTTGCTACCAATGAGACATCACTCTGCCAAATTTCAGAGCCGATGCCGTCGTAGCCTGGTGCTTTTCTCCAGTTCAACTTTCTGATTGCAGCTTCGAACTCTGCTAGGGTTGGAATGTAATGAGGATCCAAACCCTCCTTCACAGGTGGATGGCGCTGCGGAATGGCTGACTTCTGAAAGTCTGCTGGATTCATCTGTGTAGCTGTCTCTACCAGGGAAAAGTGCTTCTCCCAAACCCGCACCATTTTCTCTCTATGTCCTCCTCCACCGTCGCCGATGTCTAGCTCGGGTAATGGTGAGCGTGTGCAGATTCCTTTGTTGCGGGCCACAGGACGTTTTGGTCGAAGTGCCTGATAGATCCTCCTTGCGCATGAAGATGAGACCTCGCCCACAAAGTCGGTGTTCCATTTTTCTCTGTGTAGTCGTAGATCTTCATGTCGAGCTTTGCGAAATTTTGTAGCCAGCTGTTGTCGGACCCATAGCAGAAAGGCCTTCTCCTGTCTAATGAGGGAGATGTCTGTAGTGCGAGAGTCCTCTGCGTGTCCGGATTGCCAAGCTCTGAAACATCTTGCCAAAGTCAGCATGGACTCCTGTCTGTCGAGAAATCTAATGTCCTTCTGGACGTCCTTGCGGTCGTTGAGGGCCATCCATGTTTCATCTGAGAAGAACAGCTGGCGTTGTTGGCGTCGAGGCTTAGGAAAACACTTGGCGAGGTTCTGTTGACAGTGGTTGGACACAATGCTCCAGTGCTTGTCAACTCCTGTGTGGCGCGAGACCATGGGAATGCTAGCGACAATAGATGCTGCCGTGGAGGTATCCTGTCTTGTAGCTGCCCTGTCATAACTGGCTCGATGCTGCTTCACAGTAGATGAGCGAGGATGTACACTCATCTCAAGGCAAATCTCCACACCAGAATGATCGTAAGTCCTGTTGAGAAGATCAATTTCCGAGATTCTTGAGTATTTCACTCCCGATTGCCAGCCACAGGGAATGGCTATATAGTCAAGTCTCGTATGCCCTCCTGATGGGCTGTGAAATGTTGCTGACGGGCCATCATGCCAACAGTGGAAAGTCGAAGGGAGTATCATGTTGTAAAGGTCGAGTAGCTCATGGAAATGTGAGCCTGCGAGATCCTCTAGGGTCCAACCAACTGGACCTATGGCGCATGTCTCAACGGAGCCAACCTTTGCATTGCAATCTCCGAGTAGCACCAGATCACGATTGCCTCTACCAGAAAGTCTCGAAAGGGTTGACGACCACCAGGCACTAATTGCTTCCTTTGGCTGAGAGGGCTGAGGTGCGTACACTACCACAAAGTCACAGCAAAGTAGAGGATGATCACACTCAATCCCCAAAAAGGTTGGGTCAGCGTGCCAAACATGGCAATGCTCCTTTCTCACAGGACCAAAGGGACTCTCTGCCAGATCTCCTGTCTGACGGAACCAAATTTCTACTCCTCCTTGACCCTGGCTGGCTGCGGCTGTTAGGCGCAGATAATTGCCTTTCCTGGTGGTGAAAGAGTCACGGCAACGAGTCTCCTGTAGCGCGACCACATCATAGTTCTCATCGTCGAACTGTCTGGCGAGAATGTCGATCTTGTCCGAGAGACTGGGGTCCGATGATACACCTTTGAGTGTTCGGACATTTGCTGTGAGGATCTTCAGGGCAACTTTCATGATGGCTGCATTGTCCTTAACCTCCGGGGTCTGTGGAAAAACTTCGACTTGTTCAGTCGGCAAGTCTCTGAGTCCATTGCCATGGATGATATCCTGTAGACTTGGATATTCAGGGTTGCAATTGACCTCCTTCTCGACTAAAAGCCACGCCCAATCAAAGAGAGGTTCCGACAGAAGCACCTGTATGTTCGGCACATCTTTGAAAGGTGCCCACTGCTGAAGTGCAATAGACTTCGCCACGGAGTCTACTAGCTCATTGTCCAGGTGACCTGCGTGTGCTGGAACATGTCGGAACGTCAAACCATCGAAGACAGACTTGCATAGCTGAAACAGCGCTCGTAGATGTAGAGTCTCGATGTCTTGAACGTTAGGCATAGCCTGAACACCGGATGCTCCATAACCGACTGCTGTTGCGTCTCCGTGTAGGGTGACAGGATAGGCCGTGTCAGCCAAACTGGAGATCAGCCAACACATGGCATGTGCCAAGCCTGCGGCTTCAGCAGCGAGAGAGGACGTGCAACCATCAAGAATGCCTCCTGTAAAGCCCCACCTGAAGTATCGCTCGCCTGGTAGTTGTAGAACCACGGAGAAAGCCCATGCTGCTGCCAGCTTCTTCTTGTAGTAGGAACCGTCCGTGAAAATGTGGAGAGCACCAATGTTGTCAAATGCGGGCTGAAGTCGTGGAATAAGAAGCAAATAGGGATGACCATCAGGAACTTGCTCCCAACAGTTGCAAAAGGCTGTGTCTGGCCATTTGCGCAGCTTCAACAGTGACTTGCGCAGATTGCGTTCATCAGTGGAGGCCTCCCGATTAACATTGGCGGCAAGACGTCGCTGCCACCGTGTCCCGACCAAATTGAGATTGACTGCAGTCTGTAGAAGTGAAATCCCATCAGGTGCCGTAGCGTCTGCATCTAAATCCGTGGCGAGTTTGGTGAGTATCTCATTGGCTAGGACAGCTGGGTCAGCGATAGTGAGGTCCAAGTGAGCATGGTAGCCGTTGGTGAATAAAAAGCCATCATGCCAGTCATCAGATCTGCCATCGGCTGCCGTAAGGGTCAATCCAATCTCGGCATTGTCCAACTTGCCCCAACCGGGAAAGCCAGAGACAGAAAGCAGCTGGTGGAGATCAGCTGTAGGGGGTAAAGAAACCCCAAACATTGAGCTGGCGATCATTCCGCTTGCGTCCGAGAGCTGATACGAAAGGATGATGGGATTGTTAGCTGTAGGCTGCACCTTTACAACAAAGGCGGACCGTCCATGAGTAGAGACACTGCTCACAAAACATATCTCGGTCTCGGCATCCTCATTTACCAGGGATAAGACGTAATTGTAAAGAGCCCACGGGGAGCTGAGCAACATCCACGGTGCACGAACTTCTTTTGGATGTGGACCTTCATCGTCAACGTAGATGCTCCATATGCAAGGACCAATAGGTCCTGCTGCACTGTGATGTAGGGCAGAGTGGAAGACATGGAGTGCATCGCCAAATTTGCCAATCAGTCCTCGTGGGAGCCGCAAAGACCATGGTGCGATTCGAATAACAACATGATCTCCTCGATGAAGGGAGTTGTGAGTGTGGTCCTCAAGGGGCTTCCCGTTGATCCATATATCACATCGATGTGACTTCTGCGGATCACACCACTTACCAAAGCCATGGAGTAGACCATTCGGGGTAATAGATCGATGATGGTATACTGCCTGTCGAATAAGCTCCTGGCTGCCATGAGTGTCCAGGATCACCGTGTCTTCAATCAGCGGGCATAGACCAGGATGTGGCGGGTCCATGGGGTCAAGGTACTCGACAATGACTGTGGCTAAGGAACCGGTGTAGTGGTCGAGGTTATGAGGTTCAACCAAGGCAAGATGATACGGTACTTGCCGAAGGGCGGGCCATTTTCGATCAATGAGGTCACGAAACCCGGCATGGGTGAAAGGCAAAGGAGCACCACAAAAGTGGCCAATGGGATCACCATACAAGCCGTAGAAGTTGATGAATTTCACCTGACGCGATTCCTCACTGTTGTACACCATCTCAGCCCAATCAGTTGCGGGGCTGTGGTCATCAGTAGGTTCCTCCTGAGAGAGGGAGGAAGGCTCGGAAGAGCCAATTGGAGACCCAGTCAGAGCAGGATCGTAGTCACCAACTGAAATCTCTCTGTCTGACCTGCCAGCGTCTCCGACACTGTCAAAGACACAACCTGTTGTATTCTCATGAGCTTCTTCTAGTGGTGGTATTGCCACTCGTAGAAAATCACCGTCACGAAGAGCATGGTCACCTTCTTGAAGCTTCCAGGGTTCATTGTTGTGCCAAATGAGGCATCGGTCTGAAACCATCATTTTGCAGTAGTTGAGGGCTTCACACTCTTCCAGCACATTGTCCCGACTGATGAAGTTGGGAAGGACAGCGACTCGATATTCATATTCGGTATCGTGATCATTGACCTCATGTTGATGATATTCAATTTGAATAACGGCCAATTTTTGGTGCACCTTGTCCAGCCTGTCAGTCACAGTCTCAACGATGAAGGGCCAGCTGTTATACTGCACTGCAAAAGGGGGAGGTGGAACCACGTTGATCACCGAGTCGATTGAAGCTTGATCAATGCCCCAATCCCATGCCAAATCATGGTAAAACTCATCCTCGGAGCGTAGTGAATAGATATCCTGATGACGTCCATGGAGAAAGGTGGAGACCCTCTCCAAACCATAGGGCAGTTCATCATACCATTCATAAGTTTGCGGATTGAACTCGGATCCCGAGGAGTCAATGGAGGAGTCAGAAGAGTCATCGCAACTTCCGCTGCTACCGGAGTCATTGGGACCACCGTTCCCACCGGCAGTAGATGCAGCAGCAAGGCTCGTCTGCATCAGCCAAACCGGATCATCTGTCTGAAGTAGGACTCGATGGTATTGTCCGAAGAAAGTGTGTGTGCGTTCATGACCACCTATGATGCGACCTCCACACTTCCAAATAGCGCCATCTCCACGATCGAGTGGTAGATCAAGAGCGGCAAAGAGCATAGGCTTGCTGACACTGATGGGGAGACGTACTGTGCTTCTTGAAACCAAGATCTCCTCCTCAACCAGATCCGCAAGAGCAATAGAAGGCATAGTAGGATCCTCAAGCAGCGAAATGATGACATGAATGGAAAAGGTGTCATCAGGCGGCTGCGTCTGGACCATTGTAACAGCACTTTCTCGGTGTCCTGTAAAATCCCGCCAAAGCATCTTCACCTCCTGCTCCCAAAGATGAATGCTGTGCAAGGGAAGTTCAAAATCACGGACACCTGTATCACGATCAAAATGACCATACGTGATGAAACGGAGAGAGTCTAAGTCAGGTTCTGTCCTACGAAGAATGCCAACTACAAGTTGCGTTTCTCCGAAGGAAAGAGCCTGGCTGACTTCTTCTCGATTGAGTTGGACACCATTGTTTGGCTGCAGTGAAACTCCCCATTCAACTGCTCCAGGAAGATATCCGTCAACATAGTCGTCGTAGGGCTTGTCAAGAATTGGGTGCAGCCATGGTACTTGAAATTGGCGCATCAGTCCAAAACTCGCAAAACCAAGCAATTCAAAGTTGTAGTCGTGATAGTCTTCATGAAAGGGATCGTCAATCTCCAGGCTCGAAATTGTAGAGGTCTCGGAGTGGGCAAACTGCTCCATAAGGCCTGCAACATAGATTGCCTGTGAGGGAGAGTACCATGCTGAAGAACGACCATCGTAGCGTTTGCAATTTTGTTGCCACCTTGACTCGTGATCGAACCCACATTCACAAGTCTTCGGGTCGGCTCAATGCAGTGTAGCTCAGAAGAAGGAAGACTGTCATCAAAAGTTTTCACCTCAACATAGTGATCGAGGTAGGGCCTTCTGGTGTTTCCATCAATCTTGGGACTGGCCTAACCAAAACCCTGGTATGGGGGATTGGCTGGAGCTGGATTGGCTGGAGCAGTTCCAGTGGGCATTTCCTCGTCGTCCTCCACTGCAATCACTACTGGCTTTTCTCTGAGTTTTCTTTTCAGTTCGTCCTCTTCTTCTTGAGACGTTTCCGCGAGCTTTTGCCGCTTTGGAGATTTCTTTTCGTCCTCCGCAGCTGCACCGTTCAATTCCTCTGAGACATCTGCGGCTTCTTGAAGAGACCTCTTGGCTTCTGCGTACTCGTCCTGTGACTTCTTCAAGATGTCCTGCAGTGCTGTAAGTTTCTCCTTGTGCTTCTCGAGCTGCGTGTCGTACTCCTTCGACAAAGCTTCCTGAAACTTCTTCCAAGCCGCTTGCTGTTGTAAGATCTCCGCCTTCGCTTTCTTGATGTTCTTCTGGGATGATTCCAACTTCATGGATGCTGCTTTGATCGTGATAGTTGAGGATCCCGATTTCTGAGCAAAGAAAGCTTCGGCTTCTGCAGGAAGTTCCTGACCATGGGCTCGGAGATGGCTCTTGAGACCTTTCAGGAGTCCCTCCAAATCTGCATCCTTGGGCGTTGTCTTGGAAGGTTGACTTTGGGGTGTAGCTTCTGGAGCCGAAATCCCAAGTGTGGCAAGCATAGAGGATTGCTGCCAAGGCTGCGCAGATTCGGACGTGGTGTAACCACCATCTTTTCCGGCTTTGCCTGCAGACTTGCCTTTCTGATCCTTTCCCTTGCCACCTCCTTTCTCCTTTGGCCGACTCTTGGACCTTTTTCGAGGGGTCTTGGGTCCATTTTCCCAGGTTCTCGCACTGTTCCGAGATGAACGTGAAGAGCTGGAAAACGACCACATCCAAGATCCACCGCATTCCTGACAGAACTCTGCCTTGTACGAGTTGCGTCTGCCGCAGCTGCATGTCCAAGGGGTGGTTTCCATCAACTGCTTCGACCAGCGGGCAAGGCGATGACCAGCGTGATGATGGGTGAGTAGCCGCAGAGCAGCTACTTGACGTCGTGTCAGTTTGGACTGCGGTGTGCAGGTCCTGAGGCACTTCCGTGCCCTTTGTCTGGCACGCCGTTGCCGGCGATGCCACGGAGGTGAAGGCGGGTAATAGGCCTTCGTCCCGAGTGTAGGTCAAGATGTCCAGGAGGATGCCGTAGAGCAGCTGGAGAAGATTCTCGAGCTTGTGAGAGTCGTGGATGAAGACCAAGCACTGCAACACCAGTTGAGAGTGTACAAGGCGATGTAGAGCAATGGCGCGAATCCACTGGGGCTAACCGAGTGCAAGTTCACTTAAGCACGTTACGGGAGGCGACCCGAAAACGTACCTCGGAGCCCTATGTAGAAGTATATACATAAATACCTATTTTTGTGCATGCCATGAAATATGTATAATGAAAGCATGCTCCAAAAAAAATCCATTCTGGCCTTACATCATGTTACTTCGGGGTACTCTCCCCATCCCAAATGCTCCATGTATGGCCTGTTGACCTATCTTGGGCTAAACATGGTGAAGTGCACAGGTAAGTTAACTTTCCATGCATGAAACACCACCAATCCGCCCCTGCCGAACTAAGGCACACAATGCATCGCCTAAGCGCTCTGAAGTGCCAAAGCGAAAAAACCGGGAAGGTTCAACGGTTTAGGTGCAACGCATCGAATCCAACAAAAAACAAAGATCTGCGAGAACTTCCTTCATGACATACATTCAAATATACATGTATGATCATATTTTGTACACACCTGAAAATTCAATGAACATCAAATCATGACACCTGCCACTAGAGCGGATGGTCAACCGGATGGTCAACTGCTTGGACAAAATAAGCATGTCTTTTTGTTGTAATTCGAAATCGTAACATATTGGAACCAAACATGTTACACAACATCCTTTGGAACATGGAGTTTGCTGCAGAATGCTCGGAATCGCAAGCTGCGAGTTGATATCCAACCCACAAATGCGCTCAAAAAAAAGAAAAATCCAGAGAAATCAAGCTGGTTTGTGAAAGAAACTAGAAATTTGCGTAGAAGACCAGATCTTTCCACCAAACATGTCAAATTATGAAGGGCCCCAAGCTAGCAGCATATACCTACCAGTAGCCACGAAGAAAAGTGCGAAATCCCATCCTTATATACCGATTGCATTATAACCCTTCACGGGATGATGTAATGTTTTAAGAATGTTAAAAAATCATGGGGTAGTTGTGCATCCCCTGAACAAAACTCAACATAAATTAAAATTGCTCCGAGTTGCATGTATAATACTTATCCTAGACTATTCCTTACTCCTGACAAATAAAACATCAAGAGTTGGGTGTATCAGCTATACCTTCCCACGAAACTAACATGCCAATGGAAAATCAATCATTTCACTATATATTTCCAAAAAAAAATGGCGATTTTCCATTGCCACGTTATGTTTCTGGGAGGATATCTCTTGGTGTCTGGAAAAAAACATGTCTCGCAGCTGGGTCGCATATCTTTCCAAACTCGTGCCTTGCAAATTCTGTGGAAAACGCAACTCAAACCATCCATCAATCTCCTGGAAGGGCCATTACCCCCTCCACTGAGGAGCTCCGCTGGAATGACCCAGGGTCGTGCTTAACTGAGATGCTCCAATGTAGGCTCATGTACCAAATAATCTACCAAGCCATTTCCCCTTGAATGTGGCCATGTTTCACATATTTGTAAGTAAATAATCCATACATGGAGCATCTGGATACTAATTGAGATAGAAACATTAAACCCTTCAATGAATGCCTTATTTTTTGATTACGGTAACAAGTATCGTAATATAAAGAATGAAAACAGTAAACACGTCACCTATATTTATATGGATGTCGAGTCATTGTTGCTGTTTCAGGCCCAGCAAACTCACAAAAAAAAAACAAAAAACAAGGTTTCTGCCAAAAATCGTGAGACCATTGTTGGAAAGTGAAGATATTACAGTTGTTTCTGCCAAAAATCGTGAGACCATTATTGGAAAAAACAAAAAACAAGGTTTCTGCCAAAAATCGTGAGACCATTGTTGGAAATTGGAAATCACAAAATCATTGGGGTAGCCCTGGCACCGCCACGAAAAAACATGGGAACAAATTCATATATTTGACTGGCATCACGCGACAAAGGGATACACCCCCAAAAGAAAACATGTTCTTCCAAAGATGCATCATAAGTAGAAAATAGACTTCCATACAAAGGAAAGAACATGGGTGTTTCCAAAAATTTGGGTACCCCAAAATAGATGGTTTACAATTCATAATGGAAAACCCTATTAAAATGGATGCTTTGGGGGTACCCCTATTTTCGGAAACATCCATATGAAGAACACCTAATCTGCATTTTTCAGCTTCTGGAGGGCAATGAGGTTGTAAAAATCAGCGGAGCGCTGGATTTTTTGTAGATGAACTTGTTTCATGGTCAGTCAGCCAAACCCCCTTCCGGATTTCTACCACCCCAAAAAATAGCCGGACTTAATGTTCAAGGGCTTGCTTATATGCCACAATGCTCCTGTATGGTTCGTTACTGAATGTTAAGATTGATATCGGGCAATGGAATGAACAGGTTCTTCTCAGCCTTGTTATTGGGGTTGCAACAGGCTCCAACATGAGATATGATCGCGCCGAAGTCAATAATTCACCAAAAAAACACATTCCACTATATCATCAGTGATCATCAGCATTATTTTCAACTTACGTACCCTTCTCCCGACAATCATGGAAGCTGCAAAATGTTCTTGGTAAAAAGACCTTAAACCTCATAAGAGCCCCATGTCTCATGTGTCACTTTGGCACTCAAGCATCACCATTTGCATCTATATATAAATACGTTTGAATATGTCATATAAATCATGAATATATAATAAACATATATATATATTGAAATATCAAAATATATATGATTACAGTATATAAATAAATTTTATTTAAATATACATATCAGATTCTCCCATCTTAGAGCTCCCTCAAATCAACAACTTCAAAAGTCATCTTTTTCTCCACTGGATTCTTTTCGTTTTGTTCGATGACCTCACCATCCATCTTTCGGTTTCCCCGGGTTTCCCTTCGTCCTGTTCGAAGGGAATGTCTTGGATGCAAAACTCCACAAAGCCCAAGGGTTCCACATCTGCATGGATACTGGAAGAATCCTAGGCATCCAAGAAATAAGATGGTCTTCTACATGTATCTCTGTTCTAATATGGCCATTATGGGTGTCTAGGTTTATTTTCAGAGGGGTATTGGATTGGGCCTGAAGCACTGTATATTGAAGATGGTTATACCGTATAAGTTATACCGCCTTTAATATGCACTCCATACGATCGGTATATGAGACCCTTACTATTGTGTTAATGACCATGCCCCTTCATTATGGAATGTGTGTAGACCCCAGCACAAATAGGGAGCCCCCACGGATAACCTGTTCGAATGTAGATACAATCATGCTTTTTTTTAGGTTATGTCTACGTTCTTCAATCCGGGCAACATAGATGACCAAAAGATGATTGCGACCGATACCAATCAGACACACCCCCCTGCAACAAACTGTATACAACTGCCAAATCCAAAAAGTCAAACCTGGCTGCAAATGTTTGTTCTTATCAAAAACATTGATTGAATATATGTATGCTGGCTAAACTCTGAAATTTTGTTCTGGTAGCGAGGGCCCTTTTGGGCAATGTCCACCTCTAGCTCCCAACAAAAAAAAGGCACGATTTCAAGCGTGACCCAAGGCTCAGTGTCGTAAACCTCGGGAAGATACAGCGGAAAATGCTCCGTAAGCTCTGTTCAGATTTGAGGCTTGAAGGAGGGAGTAAAAAAAACAACTGTTGGTTTTTCAATCCGCTGAGCGAGCGGGAAATAAATACGTTTCTGATCAGTGATGTAGGATTGAAGCACATATCAAGACATATCACATGATAGTGTTGATGGAAGAAATCCTGCACAGGCGGCGCAGGATTTCTTCCATCAACAGTCTCACATCCATTTTTCACACATTCCTATGGGACACTGTTGTGAAAATACACCCGCATTTGTTTGTGTTGGCGGTGCTCGGGGTGTAGTTTGCAGCAAACATGAACGCCTTTAGAGAAGAAAGCTTGGAAAATAGTTTTTCAAAGATTCACAAACTAGTTGGTCAAGGCTGATATCCCGTATGGCTTATCGCCATCACCGCTCTCCCGCCTTCAGAGAGGACGCTAAAAAATACCCTACTACTTCCTACAACCATTGTCATTGTCAAGCAACTTTGGACTCTTTTAGGTTTCATGATCCCCAACAAACGGAGTAATGCAACACCAGCCAGAATCTGAATTGTTCAACCTTTGAGTGGGTACAGGTACAGCTACGAAACCTTCACCTTGTGAAATCCTTTTCCCGACCAGAGTGTTGCAGAAACAGCTGAGATATGTCTGCTGGATGCTTTGTTTAATGCTTTGTTTTGGATATCAAATTACAGCATATAGATGTGCATGACCATATGCACATACTCCAAGTGCATACTTGAACCCCCCACCTTCCTAAAAAGTGTTCAATAAAGCACAAACGACCTTCACCCAAGGTCTATCAACACCATAACTTGTTTGTGTCATCACGTCATGGAGCACCACACTGACACTTCAGATGAGGGACATGCACTCGGATGAAGGAGGCATCCGCGACGATGTCGAAGGTTTGAGCATCTCTCCTGAGAATCGGATCATCAAGTGATCCGTGTTAGAGATACACCGAATGAAGTTGAAACATGGGAACTTATATAACATGATGCCTTGGAAAAAACGAGATTCCTGCTAGAAAAAACGAGATTCCTTTCATATTAACTAAACTGCTGGGGGCCCGGGGGTGTCAAGCTTTACTAATCAAACTGTTGGGGAGTGTATCCCCAAATCACCAAGGTATCACAATAGCAATCCCTTAGATCTGAGATATTAGGAGTCCACACGGTTGGAGTCCCAAGGAAACTAAACAAGGTGGTGTAGACTGGATGTATGAGTTAGCTGTGTCGGATGAATGATTTGTATTGATTTGTCCTGATTGATACCTGTTAGCTTTGAAAAAAAAGACACACCCCAACAGGCATTTTTTGAAAAACAGAACCTTTCCAACAAAAATGCAATGACAAAGATCTGCTGAAAGGAACCTGGTGGTAGTTCTAATTTGTATCATCTTAATGGATCTAAGATTTCTCCACACCTTCATAAACTTCCCAAAACAATCAACCACCCAATCACCAGCTGCTACATAGAATCTTCACCCTTCACCCCCAGTGCTTTTTTTTGCTCCACAAGAAACCACCTGGGCACCGTTTTGATTAATAGATACCACCTTTCCCTGCAACTGGGTACAACTTCGACTTCCCGGAACGTCTTCAAAAGGACATATTCACATCAAATCATATCTCCGGTCTCCGGAGATATCTTATCAAAAAAAAAAAACGCCAAAAAAAAACCTCTTCAACAAACTGCATGGTTCTTCGATTCTACCCCCAAAAAACCGTGTAAAATTAGAAAAAAACATGCTCCAGGACCAAAAGATCCAACTACCTCGACTGTTAGACCTCCTTCTCTTTCTATTTGAATAGAATGACTAATGACACCATGACTCAATTTTTTCCAAAAACGCCATGGTTTCAATGGAGTTTCCTGGTTCCCGTAAAAGGTGGTAGATAATATATAAGTCCCCAATTGGCAGTATATACCACTTATATATACCAATTATATATTGCCTATTGGGTGATTATATATCACCTACCACCTATTAAGGGAACCAGCCTGGTTTTTTCCGCCAAAAAATTAATCTCAGCATTTACCACGACTCGCGAAAACAAACCGCTGGCTTCACCAAGGGGCCACTGTGGTTTCCGATTGTTGTGAATAATCCTCGAGCTATACCTCCATGGTTGGTGTTGATTTTTTCTTTCGGGGAGCAAACCCACACAACAACGGCAAACAAACGATGATGAAAATTGATGAACTATGTTGTAATTATGTATGGATTTGATGGATTTATATTTAGGAAATTCAATTTATATCAATCGTCGATGTCAACCAATATGACTATATAACATGGAGATATGATCGATGTTGGCTACCTAGCTACCCTTTTTGTAGGACAAGTGCGCTGTTTCCCAAAACCAATTTGCCAACCGTGGGGAGAAGGCTCGGGAGAACCTGCCCAACTTGCTGTGAAAAACTGAATGGCAATCTTGGAAAGCAATTCATACATTCTCAAAACATATAATGTATGACTTGCACATATATATCAATAAATATAATATAAATATATAACATATATATATATATATGCATTCTATATGTATCATCTATCACTATGTACTTCTACGTTTCATTCATCATATGTACATATAAGAAGGAAAACATCTGGTCAATTCAACAAATATATATATATATAAATTATATATACACCCCTGAAGAATAACATGGAACATAATCATGGAGGTTTGGAGATCATTTTCCTTTCTAAATGGGTGATTTGTAGGTTCCATGTTAATCTTCCAGGGTGTATATATAAATGATAACAATCATCATCACCAACTTTGTGGCCCCGAGATGCTGAAGGCAGTCATCCACGTAGACACGAACAAAGGAATCAGGTTCATCTCCCACGTGGGTCCTTAGACGAACCGAACCACCGACATGCCACAAATAACAGCCAAATGGCTGTTGACCCCCCCCGCATCCCCCCCAGACAACCAAGTAATTTGTTTCAATATGGCTTTTGAGGATTTACTGATATTCCACGAGATGCAAAATTGGCATCATTTAATTCCAAACCAACAAATATGTGACACCAAAAAAAAGATCCCCAGTGAAGTTTCAAGACACCAATTTCAACAAAACGAACCCCCTGTTGAATGCATGTTTTGGTGTATTGGTGGGACCAGATCACCCTATCATGCGAAATGATTTTTTAGAGATGACAGAGCAGACTTTCCAAAAACATATTCCGAAAGACTTGGTCAGAAATTCCATGGATCAAAATGGCATATAAACTATAACTAAACATCTAATTGCTTAGGTCCCTCCTTAGGTTTCAAACAATATTTAACTATTAAAACTTGGCATCTTCAACAGGTTCCACAAGGTAACGTTAGCTCAGCTCCCATTTCACCCCCTTCAAACGCAGCTAGGTAGCTCCCATACGCCAGACACACTGGGAATGAGGCGACGTGCTTCAATCAATTCGAGATCTAAATGAGCGAAAGGACCCAAGGTATAATACCTCGGCGGGATATACACCCATAGGAAACGAACGCCTGGAAACTGCCGAAAACTATTACCCCGAAAGGAAGGAAAAGGAGAAACTCCTCGAACCAAAGCACCCAATTTTTGGGTTTCCAGCCGTGAAGATTTTCGGAGGTGTAACCCCATGACGGATCCATCGGACTGGTAGATTTACCTACTGTTTTGGTCAAAAATGGCCAAATTTTTTGAAGGGAAATGGCTGGGTAAATATTCCCGTACCATGGATCCTATGGATAAGAGTCAAGAGAACTCCACCCTACCCCAAGCTTGGAACATACCCCAGGCATCCTCAAATGCCCCCCAAAAAAGGACAGAATTCCACAAAAAACTGTTGAAACTCTTGGTTGGGGGTATGTTCTGGGGGGTTTGGCTCGAGCAGTTGATACTGTTATGAGATACTTGTTGTGACAAATGTGTATTAATCGTTTCAGGGGTTATAAAACTTCAACTGGGCGAAATGCTGCTTGTCGCTTCTCACTGATCGCTCACACCAGTGGAGAAGGAAAGGCTATGCAAGGTGATGGTTCTGATGGTTCTACATCTTATATTCGGTGGAGAGTGGCAAACCTGCATGATATGGTCTGTAGAAGCACAAACGAGGAAACAAAAACACAACTTTTCAAGAAGCCGGTTGAAATAGACATAGTGACATAGTAATCTTATCTTTCGTTACACTCCCGGGAACGATCACATATCCCACCACCATGGGAAAGAAAAATCATCGACTCAAAAGTGCCGTGGAATCCGGGATATATTGGTTCCCGGGAGGGCAAACAGCATGCCATTCTGGCAGGATTCCCTTGCAACAAGCAAGCGTCAAACAAAATCTTCGGTACCCAACCCTCTCTAGACTCCTTGGTGCTGTCAAAGCTGAATTTCAGGTGTCAACCAGCCAATCATCTCCAAAAAACGTTTGGTTCAAACCCATGACGGATCCATGGGACGAACGGTAGATTTACCTACATTTAATTATAAAAGAAAATCAATCATCCACGTGGATTGGTAAATAGACCGTTCGTCCCATGGATCCTCAGGATCCAAATTTCTGGTCAACTTACGATATGTCGAACACCCGGTGACCCACCGGCACGGTATCGAGGTATCAACTCCCTCATTGATGGACGCGCCTGTCACTTGAAAGGTGTTCCTTGAGGATCGAACTGTACGTAACGAGTGCCTTTCTTGACTGGCACAAAAACTCTATTTACATTGAAAAATATAGTACAATCTTTTCAAGACACCAAAAAAAATATAACGGTTCTTTCTTTTTTCTAAATTCTTTACATAACCCACAAACATGTTTCACATGTACCCTAGTACCCAATTGTGGTATCTCGGTTCATCACTCCTGAATATCTTCAGGGAGTCTTAGAATTGAATCGATGCAAATCGGAACCGGAACCGGTAAACCCTTGCTACCCAAAGCCTGAACATCCAGATACCTCCTGAGGTCCGGGTTCCAAATACCTTCTCAACGTTTGGATGTCTAGAGAAAACCACCAGGCAGCAAACCCCCCTACTGGTCCCAGTGACGCTCGATCCGGTGTTTCGAGGCATCGCCAACGGTTGAGCTGAAAGTCTTCGCCGTCAACGATCTTATCCTCAAGGTTTGAATGGAATCTAGAAAGCTTGCAAGTTGCAAGGGTGAATCTGAATGTCAAGGAAATATACATATATCCTATTAAAAATAAATCTATCATTCATTCTGAAAAACAAACATATCATATATGCATATCAGCTGAAACCTTTTCTTGGGAAGTGCTTGGATTCTTAGGATACATTGACTAGTACATATGATTTCAGAAAGCGGTCAGTAGATATAGTTCACTTCCTAGACATGAACACATGAACAAGTAAACCCTCCATCCAACTTATAAAATCCAACAAGCAATACGAACACACATAGCAACAAACATGCATCACATAGTGTCATCTTGATTTGGCCAAGTCAAACCTGATTCCTGTGGTCAGCCAACCATAACATCATCACAATTCAGTACATGTTGGATCTACCCCCTCACCCAGTATAATATCAACGGCAACAAGAAGGTTTAGTTCAGGATTCCCTAATGAAAGTGTGTACCGTCATCCTCTTGGTGACGATTGCATCCTGGGTCGTGTATACAGATCCAAATTTACACTTCCGAAAACTAACATTAGAAAGGATCAAAACAACCATTTGAAGATTATATATCCTATTAAAAATGGTGATTCTGCATTGTCATGTGAATTTTCTGGGGTGATCCTAACTACTTATTAAATGAGGTCCCATCCTCAAAGGATCAACCAGCTATGGAGACCAGCCAACAACGGCTGTAAACCTGACACCTTTTCTCACACGTTGTCGCCGAGAAAGCGTCGATGATCTTCTGCACACGTTGGTTACCAGAGGTGGCCTTTACCTTCTGAGATGCCTCGTTTCGTTCTTTTTTTTGTGGTGACGTCTCTTCAAGCATCCTAACGCGGGGGTGTACCCTCACATTCCTATATTAATGGTGGATGAGAACCATCAATATCAACACAATATTGGCAAATACACCATACATGGATCCGGGATATGATCCTTCCTGTGATCCCCAAAAAATACACGTTCACCAAAAACATCGATCGACAGTGCCATGGGAAAAAAAAAAACGTGGCGCAACGAATCCCACGACGCGACGTGCCTGTACCAACACGGATTTCCGCCGTTTCTTACCGCTTGCTCTTCTACTCACCTAAAGGTCAAATGGAGTTGCAACAAAAAATGGACCTGAATAAGTGGGGAGGGATGTACACTATATATACATATATAAATTTGAATATAAAGAAAGGTAGTTTGATAGATGTATCAATATATACATACATCTTATGTATATCTGAATATTATTTGATAGTAACTTGGTTACATGTTTTCATCTAGCTGTTGTAAAAAACAACTTGCCCTGCCAATTCTCAAAATCACCACAAGCATCATCAAAAAAAAATCTAAGCCCATCCAACCAATGCCACGCTTCTCCCCGAGAAAGAAGGCCTTTTTAAGGGATTATGAATTATGAATGCTACATGAGATGATTCCCATGACATCACATGAAAATCAACCGCCAAAAAAAACACACATCCACAGTCCCACCTCCAAATCGGGCACCAACAACTCTGCCTCTCATTCAATTTGGGTGCTTCGGCTAATCTGTTTCTGTTCAGTGAGTTCCAGGAATAGACATTTTGTATATAGAAATTGCATCAAGGATTACACTACTGGACCAGGAGATTTCAGAGATGTACACCTGGACCAAGAGATTTTAGATGTGTCCATTTTTTGTTGCTACTGGTGTCAATTCACCATCCCAAAACAATCCGTTGTCAATGGAAATCACGTCTTGGGAAGTTGTTGTTGCTGCTGTTGTTGTTGTTGTTGTTGATGTTGTTGTTGTTGTTGTTGTTGTTGTTGTTGTTGTTGGTGGTGGTGGTGGTGGTGGTGGTGGTGGTGGTGTTGGTGGTGTTGGTGGTGTATACGCTAGATGGTATCTCTACTAACACTCCCTGAAACCAACAGTTAACATAATGCCATATCAAGAGGTAGCAAATCTTCCAACACCGATTTTTAAGAAGATCCATCTTTAAGTATCGCAACTGGCCATTCCCCCTTCACCCACGCCTCAGAATCAGTTCCAGAAATTCGCCTCACAAAACGCCGTGCTGATATTTTTTCAACAGCATTTAATCGTCGCCACATTCAGCAAATAGACATCCTCGATTTGTTCTTCTATCACGAAAGGTAGTCTCACCATGAACTACAGAATTCTCCAGCAAGTTGCTGATACAAACAAGGTAATCTGCTAAACCCAAACATGCCTAAACACACAAACGCGCGTTTTTCAAACAAAACCCATCTGTACACAACAGTGATTTAACGCCAAATAAATCAATGGAGCTGAACATTCTCACATTTCAATAGCCAAGGTCAACAAATTCAACAGGGCGTGAAAACATCACCACTAGTTGGTGCAGGAGTAATGGTGAATATTTAGCCAGGTTATATACTTGGGAAGGACTTTCCTTGTAAATCATAACATGTTCATATAAATTGTGTAGTGCTTACCACATGATCATTGAAAAAAACAAAAACTTGTTTCCGGTTCAAGGAAGGGGATAAAATACTACCCAGTTAAACGTGGGGATTATTATATGAAGATTTGTGTTAAGGACATTCTCTTGAACTAACAAACATCGCCCCTGAAAATCGCTCCCCCTAAAAGGAAAGTAGTCTCCCAACCATCAATTTTCAGGGGCTATGTTTGTTTCAGGGAGGGTACTTTGTAGCATTTTAAAGGGCTATTTCGGTCGGTGTGGGGCATACCACTCGATGAAATCCCGGATCCTTTTGCATGACATTTTTAAGTGACACATTTGCGCCACTGGGTGTTTTTTTCCAAAAGTTCTTCCATTAGATTTACTGTACACATAGGATGGATTCCTGTTAAACAACGAGCATGCAACCAACTCCATGCGTGAAACTCATCGCCAGCTACAAATGCGGTATCCCAAAAATTCCCCCGGCCACCGTCCTTGGCAACACTTGACTCACCTCAGAACAATGCTGTTGTGTTTAAGTGCCAATGGAACTGCTGCGCTAAAAGAGTACCACCACAATATATCTGCAATGTAATGCATTTCATTTTTAAACACAAAGATAAATAAGCTATATGTACAGTAATATGGAAAGCAATATGAAAATATCATGTCACGATAAAACCCTGAAGCAAATGGATCATGTAGAAACCTTCTCAGCAAATGAGGGAATGAGGCTCAAACCCGTAGCACATGACTCATGACTAATCCTGTTGGTAGCTGAAAATCTTGCTACAGTTGATATTTGTACTCTATCCGTTCTCTCATAATTTACGGGTTTTATACATCATATGCGGTGCACAATTTCCGTGGACATGGCGCTTGGACGGTGATATCTTGTTAAATGACATCATATTGCATCAAAATGGCATGTCTTTCAAAACACATGGTGCCCAATGATCGGTTCATCCCGGTCACAGTCTTTTACTTGAAACGCATGGTACAGTGACAAATGACTCAGCTGTTCCTGGGGCTTATTCCAAAAGCTAATGACGATAAACGACCTATGATTGCAGGAATTTGCCATTGCAAGTGGTGAAAACATGTGTCATCAATTTGTCTATCAAAAGCATCATCATTTCATCCTATGTACAAAACTTCGCCAGGCTCCCCCTACATTTTTTTTAAAGTACCACTTGGAAAGGAGCACTGGCGTTATAAAACCAAACCATGGCCCCATTGCAAATTGCCACCCTTTTTGGGAGTGGCTGGTGATTAGTGTCTCAATTTGAAGGAGCAAGGTAGCCCCCTGCATTGAAGACATCTCACTAATTTCGCCGCTGGGAATCACAGCTTCGAAAACCGCCTCCTGGAACAAAACCAACAAAATCGGCGTAGGGGCTGGGCCTCCAATTTTGCCCCAAGACACCCAGGGAACAAAAGCATTGATACCAAGACACCCTACAACCCATGCTTGACTCACATCACATCAGCTTCGTAAACGCCATAGGCCGCGGAGAAATCTCAATCTGCACAATCTAAAAGGGAAAGGTGATTATCAAATAGAATCTGGAGGTACAGGTTTCAGCGCATTGCTGAAATCAATTTTCGAATCATGTCCTTCAACCAGACTTTCAAAAGGTATCGGAGAAAAAATGGTAGCTCAAATTCATCCACATTAATCAACATGTGCCAGGGTCTAAACTCCTTATATTGGGTATAGTCATCCCTACTATTGGGTTTTATGACCTTCCCCTTACATGGGAATAATGGAAGTTTAGACCCTAGCACGGTCTCTTTTACTAGCTTCGATCTTCGAAGGCCTGAGATTCACCGAGCCGAAAAAAGTGTTGGAAAGCATGAGCGGGAGTTTACACAGCATGGATGGAATTTCACCTGTAGCTGCTGTAGCTGGGCTTCAAAAGCAACAGATTTACCCTGCCTGAAACTAAGATGACTTCGCCCCTGAAAATAGATTTTGTTGGAATACGATGAAGTTTCCTTTTGGGGGCGAGTTTGGGTCTATTTTCAGGGGCTATTGCTGTTAGTTTTAGGGAGTGGACCCTGCTACTGAGCATTTTTTCATTTCTAAAGGTTCTTCTGAGTCGATGATTTTCCTTTTCCCGTTTGGTGGGATATGTTAGTTCCCTGGCGTGTAAAGAAACAAGCATTGATATGGAACTATGGAACCACCACAAATAGTGACATCGAAAATGATTTGATCCTTCTCTATGATGCAACAGCTTTCAAGTTCTATGTTAGTTTTCGAGTATCACCAGGTTCTTGAAGGTTTGATTCCCAAAAGATAAGTAAGCTTACGCACATGATCACCGGACATGAGAGGATATTTGACGATACTGAGCTTGCAGGATCATGTTTGAACTTGACGATACTTGAGGGGTACTTACACCGTCAATCTCAGCGACTGATGATCAACTTGTTACATGGGGACAGGCAAATCCTGCAACAACCCTGAAACAAAACAGAAAACTGTGGGGCCACTAGTCATTGGTCATTGCTCAATTATACACATTTCAGTATACAGCATATATTCCAGGATGGTATTCAGTCCTGCGTCTAAGCCAAACAATACAATATTTCATAGTCCTTAACCAGGTATGACCCGACACTTCAAATATGTTTCAAATCAACACATGCAGTCATGCAATTGCAAGAAAGGCTGCAAACATCCTTTACCTGGCCATGTGATTGAGGCATGGTTGCAATTATGTAAATACATTTCTGCATGTTTCTTTCTAAATGTACTCTTCATGGACAAACCCCCTCACAAAAATGAAGCTTTGCAAATTGTCCGTTTCAAGCAGAAGGTTTCTTTTGGATATTTTCCGAAAACATTTTAAACAATTCCCGATAGCCACCAGCCCTTCCCCCGCTTGCCCCTTCCACTTCTCATATCACCAGCTAGTGGGACCCCCATACTACTTTCCATATGAATCCCTTGAAATATGAGAATGGTACGTATTGTGTTCTCTAGGGATTCTTGGGGATTATAGCCCATAACAAATTCAATATATAGGGCTTTCCTATAGGGATTTCCCATAAGTACGTTGGTAGGTGTACATCCAAATATCCCCTGTTTCACAGCCGAAAACCGAGGATCCGCACACCAAGCTAGGAGCAAAAACGCAATCCGACTCGCCAGCCAAAAGGCGCACGGGTCGTGAACGATTGACCTCAATGGTGATGACATATTTCACCACCTATAAATATAGTATGAAATCTGTGGTAATAAGAAAAAATCTATACACTTTACATGTAATTATGTTGAACATGTTTATTGTAAGCTATGTACAGATAAACATTATACATATATGGTTAATTATGTCTAAATGCTGATGAAATTGTCTAAAAGATCTCCAAACTTCGAGGATAGCTGTAAAGACTGCGACCCGAAGGTTCCATGAGGGAGGAATGAACGTGCCATGTCAGGTGAAATGGGAAAAGTAATTCCCTACAAGGAACCAGGCAAATCAAGTACTAATTCTTGGTTTCAACCTGTTTGAAACTATAAGTCACTTAGTCAATTTGGTATATACTCTTCTCCCATTCCGGCTGAACATAGAAAATACTTGAAACCACAATCCAGATTACAACAACAATATACCTCCCGATACCTCCCGACTCGTTTAGCTTCACACATACCCCAGCTCCTTGACTCCCAAACTCACTGGTGTTTTTTTGTGATAGATCCTCTGTCAGAACTGCATCTACATATATGTTAAATTTAAAACTCTCGGAGGGAACTAACATATCCCACCTTGGAACAGAAAAAATGTCTTCAAAAGTGATTTGGGAGGGGAGATGTTAGTTTCCCGGAGGGTAAAAAAAATAATATATATATATATATACATATGCATATACAGCGCAAAAGTGTCAATGTCAAAAGTGTCATATATGAATATATGATTTGCACACCTAAACGACCTAAACCAGCCCAACCTGCAAGGTACGTAATACTTTTTTTTCTTTGCCCCCAGCCCAAAAAGCACTCGCAAATCTATAGGACTCTTATGGCGGTTGTATTGTGCCCGCCGTCCAAATTGCACATTTCTTAAAGTTGGGCTTCACATGGCTTCACAAAGATGACGTCAACGTCAAGGCATCCAGCCTTGACTGTAGCACGCACAATGCCACAGCGGCTGCTGTACCAGTGGAAACCTCGTCCTCCACACAAGAAGCCCCTCTCATTCATGAGCGGGTAGTATACATGTCTTTCGAAAGTTCATGCACGAGGTATTTCAAATCTTTCAAATCTCGTGCGATATCTTGGGACTTAACATGCAATCCTGTCACCTTGACCATGTCTTTCCCTGGCCTCGGGCATAAACGTTGGTGGCCCACTTCGACCCTGTTCGAAAAGGTGAGTGGAGGCAAATTGGTTAAAAGCTGGTATCATCGCTTCTCCAGGCGAGAAGCTGCGAAGCCCCATCTGGCGCTCAACAAGCTGATCATGTTCCAATCGAAAAAACAAATCCGCTTGGTGTTTGATCTCCTGCAAGGCCAAGGCGAGCTTCACTTTCATCTCTAACTCCAACTCTTTCGTAGCAAGGTCTTTCTCCAACTCCATGCTACGAAACAGGTCGAGTTGGAGAAAAACCTTGCTACGAAAGGGTTGGAGTTGGAGAAAGACCTTGCTACGACTCCAACTCTTTCTGGGCAAGGGCTGCGGCTACATTCAATATCACTTCGTTGTCTGCACCTTTCGGAAACAGCGCATTCACCTCCTCTTTCAATCCTCGACGCACTATTGGATTCTTCTCAGGATTCGCTCTGCGTGCTTGTAAAGGTGAAATCAGGCCGATACAAGAGATTCTGCCTGCAGCATGTAGGAGGTCACGATGACACCGCAGGCTGCCCAGACACGGCAGGCTCCGAAAACGTGATCTCTTGGTCTCAGTCATGGCACACTGCCCAAGCGCTGAAAAAATGCATCGGTTTGACCATGCACCCCTCAGCTTGCAAGGTACTACACTGTATGCAGTATCATATCTACTGTGCAAAAATATGACCTATGTATGTTTTCAAGTAGCAAGGCGTGTACCGTTCCAAGTTCCACGACTGCAAAAAAAAGCAATGATTCCACCGAGGAGTAAGGTTTATGCTGTTTACAAGCACTTGCAATACCGTTGATGGAAAAATCAATCACCAGTTGGTACCAGTTGATAGGTAGACTAGTTTAGCCCGTCATTTACCAGGTTTTATACATCCCAAGTGGTTAGCCGGATTTCTTCCATCATCAGTAAGTTCAACCATTCCAAGAAATTCACCCAAATGTATGTTCTGCTTGCTGGTTAGGCGGATTTCTGAAACATCAACAGTAGTATCTCACAGCGAATCTGAAAAGGCCAAAAGGCCACAAGGTCCAGTCAAAAGCCCCAGAAAACTAATGACCGCCATACCCACCGGATGAACCCTCAACCAAACAGAAGTGACAGGCTTCATGAGACTTTCTTCAATGGGGCTTGGCATGTTTTCTCCAAACCATGACCATCCACATCACTGAATCATCCATCCCTTTATGTTTACATCATGAATTCATTACCCTTTTCAACAGGCCAACTGCGCTTTTCATACGTATGAGTTACTCATCTGCGGATGCATATTATGCTTAGTAGCTCATATGTATATATATATATAACATTTTGCTGATTGATAAATATAATACATATATATATATATAATATATATATGTATATATGTTTATCTATCTATAATAAAAAAAATAAAAATATCTATTGATAAAATGCAAAAATATATTTAAAAAAGAAGTATCTCAAATATATAACTGGTTGTAGCTTCCCTGATATATGGATCTTTCTTCAATCAACATCCTGACATCTCCGACGGTGGGGCGAGAGCTTACCAACAAAGGATCACCTTGGTACAGAAAGTTGTTATGAGTGATGTCAGGTTATCCCAACCTCCCTGAAACTACCCTCTGTCAATGGAGTTTTCTGGTTCCCCTAATAGGATCCTAATAGGTGGGTAGGTGATATATATATATATACATTTTATAGATAATCATCCAATTGGAAAATTAACATGGAACCCAACGTCATGGAGGTGGATGGAAGATGACTTTCCTTTTCAATTGGGTGATTTTTAGGTTCCAGCCGTGTACCTCTAGTAAACAAACATAGTCATGGAAAAGCACCATGTTCAATAGGAAACCAACAAGAATCCAACAAACCACTCAGACCACATTTTTTTTTTGGGGGGGGGGAGGGGGCGATGAAACTAACATAGCCCAGAAAAGGAACCATTTTAGAAAGGAAATTTAATCTTCCAACCAATGATTTTCAGGTGTTATGTTAGCTTTAGGAAGGGCACCACCATTCATTGGACTTAACGTATGAAGCTCGGAAAAAAACAAAAGGGGCACTATGGAATGAAGAAGTGGCACTCAAAATTGGATACTTGTATCAAAACAGAAATGTGTGAGTGGATGAGTATTGTAGACTGAAAAGCTTTCATGGGTTCCTTCCGCATGCCAAACAATGACAAGTACACCTATTGAGAATCAACACTCACTCATCATTTATAAATACATCCAACAAGTGTGAATCACTTTCAAAAGTCTCACTCCTATAAAATTATAGTTTGAATAAACAAGGGCATAAACAAGTATACGTATAGATATATACAGTGTAGCCGTTCCACGTTTTATCATCACCTCGAAATCCTCAAAAAAAAAACGTAACATAACAACGGGGACCATCACCACCATCAACCAGGGTTTACCTCGTCATTCTTCTCGGCCCAGATACGACTCCGCGGCGTGTGGGGTGCAGTGGGAACATGACAAACGGAGCCCACCCATCCGCCCAAGAGAATCTTGGAACGTAAGAACCTGCCGGATCCGCGTCGAGTTGTTGATCGTTGTAAGTTGTAGGCTCTAGGGTGTTATATTTGAAAAATTGGTAGAGGTTTTCCGAAACAAATGGCCGAAAACACATAAATGGGATTAAATGGGTATACTGGGGTAAGTGACCTCTATAAGTGGAGTTAGCACTGCTACTTTTAACTATAACTAATAAGGGCCCATCTTGTGAAAGTTTTCGGCCTTTCAAAGGATTTTGAGGTTTGAAAAAAACGCTGATGGATTGTGATGTTTTCTTGTGGTGGGAGTGATTTTTCGTGATGGATGTTTGATGAGTTTGTTCAGATTGGGTTGGGGGGTTGATGATGATGGCGGGAGGTGAAGGTGAATGGGCTGCACCAGTGGTTTGGCCGGACCTTTAGGACACATGTTTAACGTAGACCCTGAATATCAATGGTTAAGAGATTAAATTCATTTCTGGGATTGCCAATGTGTTAGTTTCAGGGAGTGTATTTACCGTCTATATAGGTGGATCTCCCCCTTCCCCAAAAAAAAAATCAGAGGTGGTCTGAGAGGTTTGTTGGATTTTTGTAGTGGAAGTCTTCTAATATATCCCGTACCTCCTGCCTACTTGCTAAAGGAACCCCTGAAGCTGCTACATGTTTCGGCAACCGGCTTTCTTCAGGGAAAAAAACTTGGAAAGGAAGGGTCATCAACGACCAAATTCTCGACCAAAAATTCCGTAAAGCGCGCTATATGGGCTATATCTCTCTCTCTCTCTCTCTCTCCAGCACCATCAATAGCCCATATGTGCTATATGATTGTTTTGACCCATGTCCATTTCCATTCAAATAAACAAATGATGTAGCCTGAAGCGGCTCTCAAATAGCTTCATGAGCAAAGGGCTGACACTGAAGGGAAGGAAAACACTCCCGCAGCAAATGAGCAAAATCATCACGAGTGCGATCTATTGCTACATACATAAAACACATGTGAGAAGCTCAGCTTTGCCCGCAGGGCAATCAATTTGCACATGTAAGGTGAAATCACCTACAATATCATGGCTCATTTGATGAAAAACTGGGATTGCCATCAGTGGTGGTGAGGTGAATATATAACTAGTTGAACTCTCCCTGGGTTACCCTCCCTGAAACTAACAGTTCGCCCTGAAAATAGACCCTGGAAACTGCCCAGGTGATGTCAAACCAAATAACTCACACCTGCCTTAGCATAGATTGTCCACCACCTTGTGACATACCTTATGGGCAGGGCTGCTTGGCATAGGGGTGAAACCCCTTAGTTCATGTTCAAATCTGTCCCGTATCATAAAAGTTGAGTAGACAATGTAGACTCTAGACAGCTACCAATTCCATTCATGATTTAAGATAGTCTCAGCTCGTTTCAGCACACGTTTGGAACACCGAACCCTTCACGTACCAACGAGTGGGCGCGTTCATATCAGAGTGGGGGATTGTCTGGAATGTCAAAATTCCCATAATCATGATGGAGTGACGAATCGCATTCCACTGAACCTAATAATGAATTGAAGAAAACACGTGGGTCAGGCATCCCTTGCTGAATATTCAACATGGTTTTCCTTCAAAATCTTATGATTCGACACCAGGGCGAACGACTAGACTTGGAATAGTCGAGATTCTCAGTCGTGATGGCTGTTACACGTCACCATCCCTGATCATAATCCCTGCTAGGCTTCAATATGGCCTCCTTATTGAAAAGAATACCCTCATGGGAACGATCACATATCCCACCAAACGGGTTTCCAGGGAAAATCATCGACTCAAAAAGTGCTGGCTGGGATGGGATATCTTAGTTCCCTGGCATAAAACTACCTTATCCAAAAAATCATCACACCCCCCCCCCCCCAATCATCTCGACCTACCGACTCAACTCCAACCAGAGGACCCATCAAGACGATACGCTCACTGTGACCATTCAGTAAAGCGGCCTGACACATGGAGGCTTTGAACGGTTTTTCAGTCCCATTTTCGCCCTGAAGTTTGCCCAAAAGGGAAAGGATCCTCTTCCATCCATCAATTCTCGGGGGCGAACTGTTTAAAATTTAGGGAGGGTATAACTTCGAACATCTGAATGCAAATATATAAGAAATTATTTCATGCCAAAATAGATATTCACGGGGAAAGTCTTTGGTACCCAATCAAAGAGCATTTAGTAAAATAGAATAGAGCAATCACATGGCTTTTCCGGCAACCCAAAACCAAATTGAAATGACATATTTAATGTGAAAGAGTGTATAGGTTCAGAACGAACACCTCATCAGTTTTGGCGAACAAAGCTCTCATCAAGTAGTCATGCTTGGCTGAAGATGGGATCAAGATCTTATATGCATTGCTACCTCGTGACTGACTGCGTGTGGTTAGTATTGGACATACCATCCCAAGCAAACGTTAATCTTGAAGCCAGTGCAGCTTCACTATTCCAATAAAAAGTTATAGCCAGTTATAGCTACTCAAATTAGTCAACCTACCCCCACCTAACGTACCCCTGCCAGAACTAAGGGTTTAATTGCCGGCCTTATGAAGGGAAACCAATGCTTAACAACCCCTGATCATAAAGGCCGGCTATTTCTGCTGGGGTACATTCGGGGTGGTGGACCCTGCCACTTCACGGTGAGCTATCGAGGCATCCATTCACCCACGCGTCTGCCCCCATAAGTCACTTTTGCTTTCTTGCCAAACGTGTTGCATATGCGCTAGAACGAAATGTCCACAAAATGGGTGGTGGCCGTGTCTCACCAAACTGAATCAAATGAACAGAAACAAAAAACTGTACACATCATGTGTATAGTATATATACTATAAATATATATATACATTACATTTATCTTATGTAAATAATATAGCACATTTTATGTCAAATATGGGTACTGCAAATAAGTATATGTATGGACTATGTACCAATCAATGTAAATCAAGTATGTTACTTGTCCAAGCTGAAGAGAGATTTTTCCCAAATGACAAAGATCTCCTGGAGGTCAGCGGCAGGAAGTTGATATCACAAAAATCAATATCCTCTAAATCAGAGGTATATAATATATAATTTTCCTACATGTAAAACTAATATAAGCCAATTGTAGGTCAAGAAAGTAGTAGTAGTAGTAGTAGTAGTAGTAGTAGTAGCAGTAGCAGTAGCAGTAGCAGTAGTACTAAATCATAAATCTATTAGAAAAAAAATCATATGTACCACAGTANGTTCGAAGCCGTCATGTTTTGTACATTTTGACTTTCAAATGTGCATTTCGCCACAGCGGCGTGCAATTTTTGATGTCTCCTCTCAGCACCTACCTCCGCACCCGCCGCTTTAACAGGCCTACTTTTGGACTGACCCGACACACGAATCTATGAAAAAACACAGCATTTCGTGACTTCTCTAACATTTTGGCGCGGATGTATCTTCTTTCTTCTAACTTTCTGACTATTGCATCTTCTGTCGACTGACTTGACTACTCTACTACTGCTTTTCAACTCTCCATATTGTCGGAAGTTTCTATGTAAACTTCCTTCGATAATTACTGTAAAATACACACATACATAACCTGTATATGGATGATTTCAAAAAATGGGGGTGTAGAAAAAGAGTTCATTGACTCATCGATTCGGAATGGCGGCTGGCTATCGGTCTGTCGGGTTACGAGCTTTCTTCAGATTTCTTGGAGCCTTAAAGCTGCGAAATGTTGGGACCAACGGGTGCCGAGCCTTTGTTTGGGTATGAATATAACTAGCCCTAGGCATCCAGTCCTATTCTCAGATATTGCTTGGGGCGTTCAATCACCTTCATTGAGGTTCAATTATTCTCAGGAGGTGATTTGATCCCTAGGGTTGTGGGTGGTTGAGCCACCCATCAGTCAAATTGGATCATGAAAACCCTGGTATTCTTGGATGAGAATACACTGAATACACAAACATTTTGTAACCACCATGTTTTTTTACAGTTGTGGGGAATCCTTGAAAAAACCTTCATTTTCCACTGGGTGGAAAAAGGTAGATCCAATGGATACGCTTCAGCAATCTAAATAAACTTACGGCTTGATTTCACAATTTCACGTTAAATACCTTTGTTTGGAGTGATCTGTTTTGTCACGACCCCACCAATGGCTGTTCAGCGAAATCGGCGCTGAGCAGCGTGGAGAAGGTGAAACAAGGAATGTGAAAAGGCAGTGTAGCGAAGCACTACAGCAGCTGAAAAAAAACAGCTGAAGCAAAATATCGTTTTTCAGTTCAAAATGAAGTACCTTTGATTGATGAATCCTATATTGTCTATAAAAGCATTTTCATCACCATGCACAATTTGACATGCCAATGGTCGGACAAACTGATTTTGAACATTTGTTTTTATCAGAGGGCCAAAGCAAAGCAAACCAAGTTCACCAGCACCGGCCAACGCTAACGTCAACCTTTTCCAGTCATTTCCACCTTTAGACCCAACATGCTATCAACAAGTATGCATCATGACACAAATTCAAATGAACCACGGAGTGAGGAATGTGGATGTACAATGTTACAATGCCCTGCTTTTTATTTTCTTAAGATTGAAACTTCTTGGATTGAACTCTATGAATAAGTATATATAAAATACCTAAAAATGTGGTGGCACACATTTTGGCTGTTTTGATCGACTCTTTACAAACAGGCCTAAACAAAAAGTTCTTTTATGTTGAATCTGCTTTAGTAGTTGGAAGCATGTTCAAAAGCCACGAACAAACAACAAACAAACAAACAAACAAACAAACAAACAAACCAACAAACCAACAAACCATGTATAAAAGACTCAATGCCTTCTCATCGATAATCCCTACCAATCCCTAGGTCTGAATTCAAAGCATTTGGGGGGATTCCCGTACTTCACCACGACTCGGAGGTTTGGTCGCTACAGTTTTCCGTCAGGTTTTGAAAAAAGGGTCCGCTTTTGGCTGAAAGCCGTGATCGGATGAACGACTGAAAGGACAAACCATCCCAACAACATATAGTAAGATCTTCATTCAGAGCATGATCAGAACAATGAAAAACCATTGAGATTCTATACCAACGCCTCCACCTAGTACAGTATGTATTTGGAATGTATCTATATTGCTATGTTCTCTGGAAGTGTGCTGTGATAGATTACAAGAAATTGATGAGAGCATCCCTACATTCATATTTGATCAGGGCATTGACGTCTTTGTCCGGTCCGAGCATGGCGTTTTCCAATGACCTGAGGACTGTTTCAATCTCCCAGGGATCTTTTTAGATCTGGTCAGTAACAGAGCACTCAGTCGTAGCACAGCATTTCCTTAGAATCCGTAGATTTTTTTTCTCGGCGATTTGGGACAGGCTCACCTGGTCCACCACCTGTTTTAAGCTTGAAAAACGCCGAAGAAAAGGTAGACAAAAGATGGACACTCCGAGAATTTACCAATGCAGTTTACACAAATCACCACTTCTTGTTCGCCCATTGGCCGTTCCATCTGAAAAGTCTTCACCAACGTGATCATCCCATCAGTTAGAACGCTGGTAACTGGACTTTTTCCGCCCACTAAGTGACCTTTGCAGTGATTTGCAGATGTATACCCATCATGATCTTCAAGTTTGCATGCAAATATATACGAGTAATACATCTACAAACATGTTGACGCACTGTACAAGAAAAGATGCACAATAAATATCATTGTAAACATGCACTGTAAACCTTAAATCCCCAACTCAAAAAAATATAACAACTTCTAGGTGACTTAAAAATCTCAAAAACTCCCAACCGCGACTTACAACAGCCAAGGTTCGACTTCGAAAGATGTCTTGGATTCTTCCATAAACTTCCTGAGGGGCTTAGAATTGCAATGGCTAAAAGGGCCAGGCTTGTTGCTGTTGTTGTTGTTGTTGTTGTTGTTGTTGTTGTTGTTGTTGTTGTTGCTTTGTTCTTCTTTAGCCGGAGGCAAATAATCGAAACCTAGCCAAGTTTTACCAAGAAAAGAGATGAGAGATTCGGGAAGTGGTTGCCTTGAGAAGTAATTATTTGCAAAGGATTGGTTCGGGGAATTCCCGTATTCTTTGGACATTCAAACGGATCCGAAAAGGGCATATCGACATTCTCTTGATGGTTCAGAAACCTGCACACCATTTGATATGGACAAGACCCTTCAGGGAACTAACATATCCCACCTTGGAAAAAGGAACATCATCGACTCAAAAGTGCCTTAATCTTCAGTCAGGAGGGCATCCCATTACTTCACAGGAAACTTTATACATTCCAGGTGCTTTTCACCGCCGGATTCTCTGAAGGATCAACACTGGTTGGTGGTTTCAACCCATCTGAAAAATATTCGTCAAATTGGATGATTTCCCCAAATAGGGGTGAAAATAAAAAATATTTGAAACCACCACCTGGAAAATGATTTCCAAAGAATACAGTATCTCCTGTTTCAAAGGCCTCCATTTTCAGGTTCCATATTAGTTTGGTCAAATTACAGTCACAGGTGTAATCAACAGTTGCAATCCAAGTTTCAAGAGCTCAGATCCTTTACCTTTCTTGCCATCCACGGTGACGATACGCGAAGGAACCCTGATGACATCCTTCGGATGCGGTGCACGCAAGTTGTGCTCACCTCAGGGTGAGCAACTTAGGGAGACCAAGTCCAAAGAAAGGGGCTGGAAGAAAACATCACAAGAATGATATGTCAACATATACTTTCATACATTTCATTTCTCTAAACACACACACGCACATATATATATATACATATGCATACATATTTATCAATCATATTGGAGATCTTCATATATAGATATATGATTATAGGTATGATATGACTGTATATAGATAATATCATGTATCTAAAAGATATTGTTCATACACCAGGGTCAAAGGAAATTGTGCAAGTCCAAGCCACAACTTTCATCGTGAAGGTTTTTTTCGCATTGGACTACTACCCCTGGGAGTTCTACCAAAGTCAACACTTCACTCATCAAGTAGAAAAAAACAATGGAAATCAATATGTTTCAGTAGCCACTGTTCCAAAGGTCCAAAAAAACACACCTTGCCAACTTGATAGGTGGCACACCAGCTGCTTCACCCTCCAAAGCTGAGACTTTCAAATGGGGTGGTCTTACTCTAATTTGATGGTGACACTGCAAAATGATACCGCCCAACGAAACATAGGTCCATATATGCCGCATTATAATTACATGTCTTACGGCGGAATTTCATCAATGCAAAACTGCACGCGTTGGCACATTTGGAGGTGGAGAATTGCTTCACATACTGGTATAATGGATGCTAGATAGTAGATAGTGGATAAACATATGATAAACCTTGACTCCTGTTTCTTTCCAGTTTGGCACTGTTAGGAAGTGATCATCTACCCTTTGAACCCCCTTTGATCCAAGATGCTGATAGCGCCATCACTAATCCTGGTGACCAGCAAGAAACTTTGCCCGTCGATCACGCTAACACCAAGATCTTTGTCATTCCTCAGATCTGTCAGGGTTCACTACGGTAGATGAATAGTCTTGTGCACCACTTTCTGTGGTGAAAGTGCTGCTTTCAAAATTCATGAATTAATCACACATACTGTAATGTGGAAAGATTTATGGTCTGTCAAGTCTGTCGTGTACACAACATGGCGGGGGCGTCTCAGAATCAAGAACACCCAAACATCACAAACAAACATCATGCTTAAGGGACCAACGTGGGTTCAACAAAGCCAGTTTGCAAAGGGAAAAGAAAAGCCAAAACATCACAGAAATTGTTGATTCCGTGCAACTTTCAAGCTGTACTAAGAAACGTGTGATGTACTTGTCGGCTCAATGCGAGTGCAAGAGAATCATAATTATATTCCTTTGATAATAAATAAAATCTATATAGATATACAGTACAGTACATACAGTACAAAACACAAATATAAGAAACCAACAACCTACAACCCTTGAGATCCCCAAAGAAATAAGATCAAGCAACAAACAAACTGGCCAAGCAAACAGGCATCAGAACGTGCCCGCTCGCCAGCTGAACGCATCGCGGTAAAAAGAAACTCCACTTCAATGGGAAAGGCAGCCATATTAAGCTATATATCCGCGGTGGAAGTTTTCCGGGCAGCTATGTTTGATGAACATATAAAGGCTACTCATATCCTTTCAGAATCCCTGGTCGGATGATATATCTATTTGGGCCTTCTAAAGAATCATCGGCCTTCAGCGACCCTTTATTAAAGCGAGTTTTTTTACACCCAGCATGGGAAAGTGGCAACGGGTTCCCACCAAGAGTCTTTTTGACTTTAACCTTCTGAATCACAGGCCTCTGTACGACCTCAGAATTGGAGGCCAAATGGAAGGGAGGCTCGGTATCAAGGTTGAGGTTGAATGGAAAAGATTGGGGGAGTTTTTTTTAGTTCACGTATATTCGTAAATGAAGTGTGAAGTGTATATATTCATTTTGACTGTACATATTGATCACTCACTTCTTAATGCACGGAAAAAACCTGGAAGTTGACCGGAATTTCAACATTGGGCACCTGAATTTTACAGTAATTGAAAAATAGATGGCACAGTCCCCTACATATTGGTTTATAAGGACCCTTTACTAACCTACCTTTTTGGTATCTGTACCATCTACAGTATTTTGACCTTAAGGTAAACATGCTTTGTCATTAAACATGGTCTTTTCAAATGTGCAACTCATTCAACGTCCTCAACTTCAGGTGATAAACATCCCTTTTGGTGGGGGAAAAGTCCGACATAAAAACATCCCACATGTGAAAGCCACATACCATTCATGAGACTGTTATAGTACATCTAAATATAACTATGCTTTATACCAACATTTGCCAAAATGTGGGTATAATTGCATGATAAACATACCATACATGGATCATATAGGTAGTACTGGTAGATAGCAATGAATGATCATTGCTAAGAACATAATCTTGCACTCCGAATAAGGCTAATGCCCAGCCGATGCAAGAGCCTTCCCTAAAAAAGAAACACACAAACAATCCTCATTGATGATGTGCTGCTAAACACTGCGTAGTAGGAAGGTCATGTTTCAGATGTTCTCATTCTCATATATCATCTTTTTGTGGCAATAAGACTTGATTGAAGCAAATTAATCAATCAACTTGAATGAGCTCGATACATCTTAATACCCTGAGTGAAGCCATGAGATTGGAAGGTCTTTCTCAACAAACGCAACATCGCCACCATCTCCATCTCTCACATGCCAAATCTTTGACCCCAAAATCTCCAAAGTTTCAGGATCAAATAACTGTGGATTTTGGATCAAATCTGGTCCCAAAACATCTTCCTCTTGGAGGGAATTGTAACTCAACAGAACTCCCACCGTCCCCCAACGGCCAGGTCCATTTTCCCAACCCCCAGGGCTACTTACAATGGTTACAGGGCCCGAAGTATCGCGCAATCGTTCCAACATATCCTTGGCGTTTCGCGGATGATGGTGGTGGAATGCAAGTTGCCAGAGATTCGGGTTTGAACTTTGGAAAAAAAACTTCTGAAATACAAAACCTTAGAGGTGATTCGTTTAGTGCTTCAGTGATGCTGCCGTTTTTTGGTTGGGGAAACTATCTCTTCATTGTGCGATTTCGGCAGGCTGGTATCATATTTCTGGGCTTTTGGGTCTCCCAAAAGCCACCGGGGTTTTTTGGTGGTTTTTTGGGTCATGAAATTTGCAACAACAAATATATGTATATATATATATAATAATATTAATCAGAAGCAAACAAAAAAAAGCCATCTAATCCCAAAATGCAGAGTTGCTTTCTTTTTTTGCGAATTATATCAAATCAAGTATTGATGCATAATGTAAAAAGTAATTCTCATGAGTCACTAGTTGGTGGTTTCAACCCAGTTGAAAAATATTATATAGTCAAAATGGGAATCTTTCCCAAATAGGGATGAAAATAAAAGCATGTTGGAAACCACCACCTAGGTCAGCATTGTTCATCAACCAAGTTTGTAACAGTGATGTGCAGTCCAAGTGACCTTGCCTTTCGCGGGCTTCTCACCGTTGAGACTCATGAGTCTATCATACTTTCCTCGGGTGGAAAGTAAGGGTTCAAGGCAAAATCATTCGGGTCACAAGGCGGGCAGGTTATACATGGGATTAAGAAGGCTTCTAACCCCAGTTGCCCAATTATAAGACAATAATATAGGGACCCCGTAACTCCATTTCTAACTGGGGCGGACCTTGTGTTTCTCGAAATTTGGCAAATTTCGTCTTGCGATTTCCATGCCACGACTTGGAAGTTCAAAATGAAGAGTCTTATGGAGAGGTGGTGTTGTTTAAAACCTTTTTTTACAACCAACGGTTTCACCCTGGAAGATTAACATGGAACCTATAAATCACCCATTTAGAAAGGAAAATGATCTTCCAAACCTCCATGATTATGTTCCATGTTAATCTTCAGGGGTGTTGTTTATTGGATAAATACATCCAATCTATCTTGTGATGCTTCCTCGGAGGAGCTTGTCAAACAACTGAATTGTCTTTCCCCCCCCTTCAAACTCCCCCTTAAGAAATAATCGTGAATTAACCCCGAAGTTAAGATGATGAAGGGATAAAACAAGGATAAATCATGGAAAAATCAATCATCATTTCTGAGTGTGCATGTCAACCACCTGGCTGAGTGTGGTTCAACTTAAGACCCGCTCCATCGATACCCATATCAATCCAGTATTGCTCCGAATCTTCTGTGACTACATTGGTTTTCCACCCGATGGTATTTTTTGTTAACTACTCTCCCTGAAACTAAACAAAACGCCCCTGCAAATGAGCAATTTCCATCCTTTTTTCCCAAAAGGAAACTATATAGTATTCCAACAATCCATTTTTCAGGTGCTTTTGACTTAGTTTGAGATAGGGTATATCTGTCCATACTTGGAGGATCATCCTATTTAGTAAGTACTTTGTAAATTATAAGCCAAACAAAGGCCATGTGGACAGGAAATAACCCCAGGAATTGGGAAATTATCAAATTTATCAATCATACTTATTAACGACTTACGTCTGTCCTGGGATGATCCTCCAAGTACACTCCCTAGAACTAGCAGCTTGCCCCTGAAAATAGCCCAGGGCCACAAGGAAACAATCATATTCCCAAAAAAAATCCATTTTCATTATTCTACTGTTGCTGGTTCAGAAATCCGACTAACCAGTTGAGATTGGTAGTTTATCCCATTATTTACAGGGTTGTATACATTCCAGGTGGTTTTCGAACACCGGATTTCTGACACCAATCAACGTCGGAGCTGTTCGTTTCAGGGAGGGCGGCTACTCCCCATTCACGAGTCCCTCCGAGCTACGGATTTGATGTTCCGGCAGTGTGGATTGACCTCGTGGCAAGGTCCTTTTAGTGGGGGGACCTTGCTACCAAGGGCGGATATATGGAGACTCCCGGTTTTTGAAGTAAAATAAATCCCATGTTACATCCATGGGACATGGGTATATTTACCTAGGATTGATTTGGAAGATTTTTATGGTAAATTGTTGGTAAAATATATACCATACATGGATGGTATGGCTATAGTATACGGCCCCCTATAGCTAAAAAAACCCAACACACAAAAACCATACAGAAACTCACAAGATCCATAGAGAAGATCGGTTTTGGGTCCAGCAAACAAAAACCACCAGGATACAGGTGACACATTCTTGTGGGAATACTCTGTGGCATCAACATCTGAACGAAATCATATCGTCAATTGGAAAATAGAAAGACTGTCAACAAAAATGGTATATGCATATATATATATATATGCATATATATATATATATATGCATCTATATATTTATATATACATCAACAAAACACACAGGTATACAATATACATACAGGTGCAAAGGCACTCAAAAACACTTTTCAAAACCACCGGCAAGAAACAAATCTTGATAGGGATTTCAGCTCACTGGTGGTTGATCTAGAAAGATTCCCAATTGTTTCCAACAAGGACCTGTAATCTGTTGAGTTCATTGTTCTCACTGTGATTTGCCTGGCCAGCAGCCTATGAATCCCCCAAAAAAGAGCGATGCTTACCTGCCAACACACCGCTCCCAATGACAGCAAACTGAGCAACTACCCCATTTGACTTTGGGAATTCCGGAGGTTCTTCGAATATTTTCGCTCGTCATTCCAATCGCTCTTTTCATGGTTGCCAACAAAAAAACATCGGGTGATAAATTCACATGCGCCAAGAATGGACAAGTGAAGTTCTGACTTGGCGCGTTTTGTGCCTTGAAGAGGAAATGCCCGCCACCAAGTGATGATTGATTTGTGATTCCTTATCTCAATGGCAAAAAATCCAGTAAACCAGTCGATAGGATTCCCAATTTCCTGAGGTTTATCTTAATTTATACATCCCAGGTGATACAGGATTTCTTCCACTGACACGAAGAACATCGGGCCCAATCACCATTTCCTGAATGGTCGAGATGCTATTCCATACGCCGATGAGACTCCCTTCTTCAATGCCATTGACCATACAAACCTGGAGCTTGGGAAAAAAATGGGAGCACAGGAACCAACTCTCTACAGAATGATTGATGGGTGGCAAACAAGCAAAAAACACACACCTGGACCTTCCAAAGGGTGCCAAATGGGTTTAAGGGGTGTCAATTAGCCATCCCTTAGGGTTTAATTGGCACCCCTTAGAAGGTGCTGGCATTTATGTGTATATATATATATAAACTGTATGTATTTCAAACATATTTGTACAAATAATATAAATCAACATACACAGAATATGAGAGTAACTTATATAATTTACTATTCATTTCATATCCCCCAGTGACAATTCCATTCATAGCAGAATGCAAATAACACATCCACCATCAGCCACAAGGGCCGTTGGTTAGTTGCTCTTTTCGGATATTGGCATCTCCCAACCGGAAAGAAAAACGACGTGGGGATATCACTACATTTATGGAAATCCAAACCAGCAACCCAAATCAGTATGTAAGACTCTTGATGCAACGACTAAACGGATGCCAAACCGCTGAGATTGTTTGATCTATGAGATCTAAGGTGTACCAGGTCTATCTGAGCTCTCGTTTTGAATAAAAGACACACTTTTCCACACCAAAAATGAAGCCTAAAAATAGTGATGTTAAATCTTGGGAACTTCCTCTTCAAAGGAGGGGTCCATCTTTCGAGGTTCCACGTGAAAAAAATTACAGTAAGCCCTTAAGAATCCCCTTAACACTGGGCTTATTTCCGTGGTGGGGGGGGGGGGCCGGCGGCATTGGGGGGGGGCATCATGATACAGGAAGGTAAGGAAGGTACAAACCCCTGAAGAGATTTTGTTCAGGGAAGAGATGCCAGGTTATGGCAACTCAACTTCCTCGGAGGTCACTTGCCCATAGCATGCATGTATGGAATGATTTACCTATACATATATATAATTATATTGTTCCATAAAACTCAACAAAATGTATGTAAATATACCAAAAACATGGATGCTATGGGTTTGGTACCTTCTCTGTAGGTCAAAACTATTGGTTTCCCTCACCGTTTCACGTTGCCCATCGTTTCACGTTGAAAAAAACACGCCTTTCCAGCGGCAGAGATGTCCACCTTCAGGCAGTGAAGGTGGAAACTGTGGGGAAACATCGCCATGATGTCATAGAAATCTCGACTAGTTACACCCCAAAAAACTAGATACACCCAAAAAATAAAGATATCAATGACATCCATGATTTTGAAATCATTAGTTTCCAAAATGAATGTCTCCTAAAAAGAAACTAATGATTTCAATAGGTAAATGCATCTGAACCAACCATTGATTTTCAGAGGACATTCGTTAGTTTTCGGGGGGAATAGAAGCAAATAGTTATATCTTCTAGACTAGTTTTTAGTGACATGATAGTTATCTTGACTCTACTAGACCAAGCCCCAGAAAGAAGGTACTATCACAACTACAATGTTTCAGTGGCTTATGTAGGCTTCCAGAGAATGCAGCATTGTCACAATCAATATTGGTCAAAACAATTGGGATCACCAATAGAAAATCAAAAAACATCAAACAATATAATGCATATAGTTACTTTACAATATGGTTGGAACCAACTAATCAGTTTCTTTCTAAACACACACATTGGCAATGCTTTTTGGAAAGTTCAGCGAGAAATTTCGTCCGAACTGCTGGAAGGCTTCCTTGTACCCACAAAACCCGAAGATTCGAAAAAAATCCAACCATCAAAAAAAAAAAAATCATCTCCCAATCCCATAGGATCCATGGGACTGGTATATTTACCTACATGAATGGTTGATTTTTATGGTAAATGTAGGTAAATATACCATACATGGATGATATGGGAATGGTTCCACCTCCAATATCTAGGTGACGCTTTAAAATCTTTCAACCTTTTTCTTTAAAAAAGAACCAATGTAGTTTATAGTTGTACACCCTAGACATCCAAACACCTCCTGAGAAGGTACTTGGACCCCAAAAACATACCTAAAACACCAAACCTCAGCAGGTATTTGGATGTTTAGGGACAGTAACCAATGCTTTATTTTTTGAGAATCGATCTGAACATGCCGATCTTTTTGCAAACAGCATCATCCAGCTATGGCTCCAAGATTCTTTTGGACCCTAAGGGCTGGGGCCTCATTCCAATTGTTTACTGATATTCAGAACTACTGTTGATGGAGAAAACCAACCTGGAATGAACAAAAAACCTGGTAAATAATAGGATTTCAACTACCAACCTCAACAGGTGGATGCCGGAGTTCTGAACCATCAACAGTAGAATAACGAAACATGATAGAATCCTAGGAGGTTTTTCACCTCTTGTATAACCTACGTCAACTGGGTATGTCTCAAGAGGAGCTTTACTTCAAACTCCAGCCGTTTCCTACTAAGTTACTAACATGATTAACTTCCCACTGCGTTTTGGGGGTCTAAAAACAAAAATGTTGAGACAACACCCCTTTCATCGGTGCCCATTTGATAAGGGTCATTATTAGTATACCAACCCAAGCAATGCACTATTACAATGGAAATCCTTTAAACCATTATCAGCAAAAATTACATCAAGATTCATCCTCCACCCCCACCCCCCCAAAAAAGAAATGGTAATTTCCCCCCATAACTGACCATAAAGATGATGTATCAAGGTTGATTTTTCCCAACCAAAAAAAATGGGGTTCCCAACAAAAAAAAAGAACCACCCCTGATTTAATGACTGCGAAACGCCCGGGCAAAAATTCGTTCAAAATCCAAAGGCACCCCGAAGCTGGATCCTGGAACACGATCCAACTCCACCTCCGAAAACGGGGCGTTTCGGATGTGAATCAACGGATGGGGAATGGTGTTGGTTTGGGATGCGAGGGAAAAAACAACAACAATTGGGGGGTGGTAAAATTAGGTTAAGGGATTTTTTTGGTTGGAAGTTGAAGTTGAAGTGGTAACTTGTTGCGAAAATGATGGTGAGGCTTCTGGAGGAGAAGAGGAAAATTCACTCAAGATATGTGAATAAATCCATTGATACATCTCAATTTTCAAAAAAAGACGAGCCACTGACGTGGAGGAAATTACACATGGTACCTCCGCCAAAAAACACATATATACACATGTTCATGTTTTGATGGCATCAATACGATTCAGATTGATTCAGCTCCTTGGAATTCTTGCTAAGATTCTGATACTGGTGACTATTGCTAGGTCAGGTCACTTGTCACTTGTAGTTAGCCACATCACTCTTGCAAACGGAAAAAAAAACCTAGTTACCCTAGCTATACCCCACTACCAGGGGTAGTAAATTTGGCCCTGAATCAAAGCTAACCCCTGGAGACCAATTTCTGACGAAACTGAACTATCTGTGGCTTTGTTTCCGAAAATGTAGAGTTGGAGATTTTACCCAGGGACCCTGGAATGGTACCCCAACCCCTGTTTTGGAGGAGAAACCCCTATTTATCCCCACAGAACACCATTTCAAGGGATTTTAGGGACTCATTTTAAGGGGTATCTTCCAGGGGACCTTCCCAATTTCACTGATAGAGATGACAAATCTGCAACCCTGACTACTGGTCGTATATTTCCAGTACAACTGGGGGTCCATTGCTGTAGGCTTTTCTAGGTGCTGGACCATCTAGGAAGATCCCTGTTTCTTTTGAAGGACTGTCATGAAAAGCAACATCACCCATACCATCCATGTATGGCATATTTACCTGCATTTGGTTGTTTTTAATGGTAAACAAATGGTAAATCTAGGTGAATATACCATGCGTTTTTGGACAGTTTTGAACACTAACAAGACATCTATGGCAATCTATAGTGTGAAAAACCTGAGACTTACGTGTAGTTGAACCCATCCACACGCACAAAAGAAAACACCATCTTCTTAACAACCATGTAACACGAAGTTTCTGAAAGCATGGATGTAGGCTTTTACACTTATCACTAACACCCTGAAGCGCTCTGGTTGCGATTGTGCCAAGATGCTGTGAACAGAAAACCTCTCAGCACAAGCGAGAAGGTTGAGAGGTGTTCTTCCACAAGTATGCTGCAACCATGAAACAGTTGGCTCGGCTGACATCTAGTTGTTATGATGGTAATATCCTCGTTGGTAACATGTTCCAAACACCCTAAAAGAAACCAAGAACTTTATCAACAACATGTATATACATATTATATGCGCATGTTGTGTATGAAAATGAAATCAACCTACATACAATCGATACACACACATATGTGGAGATAAAAAAACATATTTGCCAAAAAAATGATTTAACTTTAAAGTTGTATATACATAGGTACTTGGATGGATTGTTGTATAGATAAACTTGAGCTATATAGACTGTGGCTGTCTGCCGCCACAATCCATGATTTTTGGGACCAAACAAACAATCGAACCATGCCTTTCGAAAGACTTGAACATCACAAAACATGTGTAGAACAAGGTATTTTGCACCAACGTATTTTTGGGTCACCATGCACTAACCTCAAAATGTACATACACAGGTGCACCTTGGGAAGGTTGTTCAGGTTTTCTCAAAGGACTTTCTGCACCCCCCAACCTATGATCCAAACAACTAGCACCTGCTCAAATGTGGTGGATGTTTCCATGGAAACATGTTTACATATGAAAAGAGACTGTTTCCTAACAGTCTCTCCTTACACTGCTTCCGTTTGTTAAACCCTTTCACCCGGGTTAATGTGCATCCTGGTTTAAAAGAATCTATGTCTGTTCCATATGCTACTAAGCTAGTGAAAAGCAGCCCAACACATCTGGTTGAATGCAATCACATTTCACCAGCCAACGCCATGTGATTTCTTCGATTTATCTCTTACTTGTTGGAGAAAGATCTGTCATGTGATGTCCCTAGCCAGGGTGAAATGTACGAATGTACCTCCTTCTTTCTTGGGTACATGGCAATCAAAAAAATGATTCATCTCTTCATCATCTACCAATCTTACGCACAGTTTGTTACACCTGCCAAGGGACAAGTTTCCGGTGGATCATCAGGATTTGGAAGGACTTGATCCTGAGTGATGGATGATTGCAACGGCTGCGTCCCAGCTGATTGGCTAAATGTAGTATATTATGTATATATATATATATATTCCCTATGAAAATGGCAGTTGCCAAAGGAACAAGTTGAATCAGCAACCTAACCGCTTCTGATTCCCGACCTGGAGCTGATGAGAAACTCAAATAACAAGTTTAAATATGTTTACCCTCCTGAAAACTAACATAGCACCTAAAAATGGTGGTTTCCAATAGGAATCTCCTTTTCCAGGGGTCTATTTTCAGGTGCTATGATAGTTTTAGGGAGGGTATATAATTCAAGTACGCGACGCACACCAACTACAGTATCCGTTAAATCTATCTGGAAAGATTACGGCTTCACATATAGCACCTGCTTTATCAGAAACCTTTTCCTAACAATGGATTCGGCCAGGTTCAAGGGGATACATTTCATCATCCCTTCATCCTTCCAACATCCTCCCTAACGAACAAGGGAACATATCGCTTGAGGACTTCTGGAAGAATGCGCAGTGGACAGTGAGAGTAAATATCTTAAAAAAAGGGAACATGAAACATCAGCACTAGATTCCACACTGCAAGGTAAAATGGAACAATTGTGTAGTGACTTTTGAGAATTCTTTGCTGAATCAAATGTCTACATATGTCTACTGTCTACCTGATGAAATCAGCTTGCTCCAAACCAACATGCAAAACAATTCAAACACAAAATACCATATACATACAATGTGAAATTGCCATGTTCTTAACGTTTGCGCATCATTTCATTGAATCTGCTAGGTTGCAGCCATTCAAAGCATTTCAACTCAAGTCAGCCAACACCACCAGGATTTCGGATGCTCACAGCACCAGTCGAAAGTAGGAATCCCATACCCAAAATATATGTATATATGTATAAATACAAAGAAAAACCAATAAAGAAATCAATCAAATAATGAGTGAACACATCAAGTATCCAACCACACAATCAATCAATCAATCAATCAATCAATCAATCAAACAATCAATGACCAGTAAGACTATCACAAGGTATCAAAAACAAACTAACAACAAATACCGCCCAAACACCCCAAGGTCCGGAACAGGAACACATGGAACACCATCTACTAATGATTCATTACCTTTGTGAGTCAAAGATTCTCCGTTTTTCATAGTCTTTTGAAGCAGTTTATACTTTCATATAGTGTTCATTGATCCCCCCCAAAAAAATCTACGGTTAAAACACCATTGGTTTAGTATGGATTTATAATCACCAATTCCAGGGGACTACTATCTTAATGGTCTTTGACTTACAGAGTACATGTATACACCCAGGATCCACATGACCCATATTTTGGAAGATTTGACCCATAAAATGGTGCAGGTCAACCCCAACAAAAAAGAGGTCAGTTGGGATAATAAAGATATCAGTGTTTAAACATTTACCACCAAAATAAAAAAAACATATTTCTTCCCCCCCTCAAAAACTGAGAGATATTCCCTGAACATTTCATGGTTGAAAGATGCATTTTTTTTCCTTTCAACAAAAATGGTTCGAAGCCGTTCTGCATGTCAAGAGGCGGCATTATCCAACTTCACTGGTGCCAGTAGGGTCTCACCTCCGCCATCCTCGGCACAACCTGAGTCACATCAAATCTGGCCAAAAATGATGATATTTTCCCCTGAAATTTAACGGCTGGAACCTGAAGTTCGAAGTCCCTGGGAAGTTTGGAGGTTCCGAACTTGGAAACCCATCATGACTTCAGGTTCCAGCCGTTAAATTTCGGGGGGGGTGGTTTCACAAACCTAGATTTGGGATGGTATTGTGAAATATCAACCCTGGCCATCAATTGAGCATCAAACCTGGTCTATCAAGGCAGCTTACCAACCAAATCTGAGCATCAAACCTGGCCAAATAAGGGGTCCCATTTCCCGAAACCAAAGTTCGCTACCTTTTGGGGTTTTTAGGTCGTGTTTTCGGTCGCGAGCTACTTTGACCAGAAATGATGACCCCAAGAACCCAAGGACATGCGGTGGAAAGTAATGATTAGATCCCAGAGGACGAAAACATGATCTAATATCTTTCGCTTGGTGAATTCCGAAGAAATATTGCTGAATCACACTCAAGAATACGACATGTTCAACTCGAAAAGGTACAAAAAATACGAATGCGTTGAGGGATTCAATTTTCGTATCCTTTTCGCCGCCTGCCGCTTCAAAAAACAAAAAACACAAACACCGGTTTGGGCTTCGCCTCGCCTCGCATTATTTTTGTTAAAGATATCTTTCCGTTTGGAATCTTCCAAAGAAAAACAAAAAGTGACGTTGACCGACAGTAACCGTTTCCTTCCTGACATGTGTTCTACATCAAAAGGGGCAGGTGTCAACTGGGGAAGGTCCACCTGCCAACTTTGATGAACTTCAGCCATCACTTAAATGGTACCCTCGGGTAAACTATATGTAGCAATGGGAAAATGGAGCTTTTGAAGATGTATCTCCTATCAAAAAATGGTGAGTTTCCATTGCCATGTTAGTTTACTGGAGGGTATTGTTTTATTCATCACTCCTTAGCCAAGTCACAGCAAAACATCGCGGGTTCAGGTGCAACTGGATGCACAGCTTATATAAGCGGTGCAAAAGGGTGATTCCCCTCAGGGGGTCTTGAACCGAAATCAAGTTGCCAACAACTGTTTATTGCCAACGCTGGTGTTTTGTTACTGTTTCTGGTGGTTCTTTTAAACATGTCACCGTGTTTGCCAAGATTCAAGTATACATCAAATACATCTCGTTAATTCAGTTGGGTTTCAGGCCTCGTTCACAATTGAATTGCCCCATGACGTTGACGTTGAATCCCTAACTAGCTTGATTGGTAGGTTCATGGTTGAGTCTAGAAACCTGATATTCACCAAAGAAAAAAGGGCTTACCCTCCCTGAAACCAACATAGCACCTGAAAATCAAGTTTCCCGAAAAGAAAGCTCATCTTCCAACCATTCATTTTTAGGGGCTATGTTAGTTTCGGGGAGGGTATCTTTTTGTGAATATGTTTGGAATTCCAGAATGGCATGCCACCAGCCACACCCATTAACTAATCCATTGAAACCACTGACTGACTGATGTCAGGAAGGAGTTATTTTTATGTACGAGAAAACAAAGGCTTTTCGACCCGTTCAACACGGAACATCCATGTCAAAAATCTATGACCATCTCTGAACCATGTAAAGTTTGGGGACATATGAATACAATTGAATACATGTGTTTCCCTTTCAGTTTGCAGCTCTTTGGGTGTAAATCAAGTATGCAACGTTGTCAGGTAGAGCGTCAATACAAAACAATGTAAATATATAAATGAATCTGAATCGGATGGGTACCCGGGTCACCAAAACCTCTCATCAAGACATGCTCCGCAATGATGCTGTAGTTTCATTTCATGCGTTCTACTTTTTCAAATGTAATGAAAGTTATTTGGTGCCATCAAATAGTTGGATGCATCCTATACTAACATACCTGGGCCCTGGTCACTTTGAATCGTGGTGGTGGAGCACCCCAACAAAGAAATGTGTTGATCCGAACAATTGGAGGGCCGCGTCTGTAAGAAACATACAGCTGCCAGCTTTTGACACCAAAGAACTTGCAGCAGGATGCATTTTGCATCCGGACATCAAACATTTTGCTCCATGCACCGCAGGGGTCCAAAATGCTACTCCATTTACAAACAAAAACATACACTCTCATCAATCAGCACAGCGAAAGCACCATCCAAAACAAAGCAAAAACATACCACAATTACATAAGCATGCAGCATAACTAGTTGGTGGTTTCAACCCAGCTGAAAAATATTAGTCAAAATGGGAATCTTCCCCAAGTAGGGGTGAAAATAAAAAATATTTGAAACCACCACCTAGATAAACATCATTCAACAATTTCTAGAGCTAGGCGCTATGCTATCTATGCTTCATGTGACATTGTCTCAACGAATCCAGCAAACTCGTGAAACGGTGAAACGGTGACGGCTGCTGTCGTGCCATGAACGACCTTGGCGAATACTCTCTCAACCCGCATGGATGGTGTACGAAGAAACAAAGGGGAAGAAGGGGGGCCCTGGAAGTTCCCCAATTCTGCTGTTGAAAAGGGGAGTTAGGAAACTTGAACCAACCAGATCTATTTTATGAACATGAAAAAATCATAAACATAGATCACCAAGAGTGAAGCTGGAGCCGTTTGGTATGCAAAATGACATGCATTCTAGTACGAAGCTTCGGGCAGTGGATTTTTGCAACCACTTACTCTTAGCTGTTTGCAGGTGGGTATGACTAGGTCCACTAGGTCCACTTCTATCTCCAAACACCAAGGTGTTCAATGTGATGCTTGCCCATATCATCAACAAAAACGAAATCACATCCCAAAAAATATTGGTTGCTTAATATAGGCTTTTGTGTCTCAGGTCATGAAAAAACGCATGCTGTTAGGTGGGGACCTTTATGCTCTTCAAAAATCAATCAACTGCTACAATTGTTATGTTTTGGTTTGTGGCTCAAATATAAAACCTAGTTGGTGGTTTCAACCCCTTTGACAAATATTGGTCAAACTAGGAATCTTCCCCAGGTAGGGGTGAAAATAAACAATATCTGAAGCCACCACCTAGACCTAGAAAACCAACAACAACAGTAAACACCGCATCACAAAGGGCTGGATGGCTTGTGAATGGTTAGGTTGGTGGTTTTCATGGTATGATGGCTTGGTGATAAACCCGATTGATTGATCCTCAAAAACACACCCCAGTCAGGATAGAAACAGGCTGGACCACGAAAAACCATGTTAAATGAGGTAACATCTTCCCCAATCTTGCGGAACTCACTCGTGAAGTGAGCTTGTTGTTCACTCAAAGGCTGCTTTACATCCTGAAAAAGAAAACAATCAGAACTTCTTGTGGGGATGCCACTGTTGGTTCAATTTGTCGCTCTCAACCAAAGAAACAGAAACAAGTCCGCTGCCAACCAAGCTCTCTTTTGCAGCGGAGAAATGGCAAGCACTGCTTTGAACAATGCTCCACTTGACTAGAATCACGAGAGGGAATTGAAGTAATCCATGACAACCGCCTTGTCGACCACATCGCCATTCTTGGCATTCATATCAAAAAGATTGCTCTCATGAATGGACAGAGTCCTGTCACCAACACACTGCCGTGGCACAATGCATCTGAAACCGTGCTGCATACCATCAAGCACGGAAGCCCTAATGCAGCCGCTAGTGGAACAGCCAACGATAATACACGTGTCAATTTGGATGGCCCTCAAATTGCAAGCCAGGTTGGTACCAAAGAACGCAGAAGGATACTGCTTCACCAGCACACTGTCCCCAGTTTGAGGGGCCACAGCATCATCAAATGCGACAAGTGGATTGTCTTTCGTCCACGTGCGCAGCAAAGGAATCTTCTGGGTGAAAATCCCACCGTCAGTTGGGTGCTCAAAGTAGACAGTGGTGTAGAAAATTGGGACGCCTTTCGATCTGGCTAGCTCAAGCAAAGGTTTTGACTCTGCAACCGCATCTACTACCCCAAAGCCCTTGCCACCACAAAAGAAATGACTGCCAGGAGTAGTGTATGCTTTGGTGAAGTCTATGACAATCACAGCAGCCTTTTGCCCAAATCCCAGCCCTCCATCAAGCACACCCTTATAGTTCTGTGCATTGCTTGCGAGGTCATTGGCACTGCTGTCTACCTGACTAATTGTAGTTTTGGAACTGTTGATGCAGGGTCGCTTGGCCGGTGGTTCGGAAGGCATGCCAGTTCCACCACCGCAGTTCAAAGTGCTGAAGTAATCCATGACAACCGCCTTGTCGACCACATCGCCATTCTTGGCATTCATATCAAAAAGATTGCTCTCATGAATGGACAGAGTCCTGTCACCAACACACTGCCGTGGCACAATGCATCTGAAACCGTGCTGCATACCATCAAGCACAGAAGCCCTAATGCAGCCGCTAGTGGAACAGCCAACGATAATGCACGTGTCAATTTGGATGGCCCTCAAATTGCAAGCCAGGTTGGTACCAAAGAACGCAGAAGGATACTGCTTCACCAGCACACTGTCCCCAGTTTGAGGGGCCACAGCATCATCAAATGCGACAAGTGGATTGTCTTTCGTCCACGTGCGCAGCAAAGGAATCTTCTGGGTGAAAATCCCACCGTCAGTTGGGTGCTCAAAGTAGACAGTGGTGTAGAAAATTGGGACGCCTTTCGATCTGGCTAGCTCAAGCAAAGGTTTTGACTCTGCAACCGCATCTACTACCCCAAAGCCCTTGCCACCACAAAAGAAATGACTGCCAGGAGTAGTGTATGCTTTGGTGAAGTCTATGACAATCACAGCAGCCTTTTGCCCAAATCCCAGCCCTCCATCAAACACACCCTTGTAGTTCTGCGCATTGCTGGCACTTGCCATGAGCTGGTGGTGGCTGAGAGTTTTTCGAGTGACTAAAAAGATGCGCAATATTCGTGAAATTTGATCATTCTCCTACATAGGGATGATAATAAACAATATTTGAAACCACCACCCATTATATGGTACATGAACCAGCTCTGATGCAGCACAGGGTTTGGATCATGAAACACATAACCACACCTGGTAATCATATTGAACAAGAAATCAACACACATGCAAAAATAATGACATGTGAAAATACTATATACTAAATGTTAAATCAAATTGAAATCTATCGCTGTTTTTATACACCCGTGTTTATTTGGCGTTCATATGCCAAAACCGTCAGCACGCTGAGAGATCTCAAATGCTGCATGGACTCCATGTCCGGAAAGCTGTGGCCATCGGATCATACGTGAAAAAAAACATATGGTACTTGGATGTCCCGTTGGAAGTTAGTAAAAGTTCAGTAAGTGGTTTATAACCCCAATATATATATATATATATACCCTATTTGTAAGTAGGTTGTAACAAAATTTACTATCGATTTATTTACTAAAATCCTGGGACATGATAGTAATCTGCATCCTGCCTGAAACTAATATATGCAGGGGTCATTGTATTACCAACCCAAGCAACGCATTGTGATAAGGGAAATCCTTCAAAATGACCACACATTTGGTATTGTTTGATTCCCCCCAAAAGGGGCAATTTAATGACCCCTGATATGGCACCTCCCAAAAAGTTGGTGGTTGAACCAACCCAATTGAAAAATATGCTCATCAAATTGGATGATTTCCCCAAACAGGAATGAACATAAAAAGTAGTTGAAACCACCATCCAGTAATATACAGCACCTCCCACACAATTGCCTTTACTTTCTTGGATTCAATTTTCGTTACGGTTGAAACTAATCTATACCCCCTGGAATCCGGATCGATGGCGCAAGTCTCACTAACAGTCTTGGTATATCATGGCCTCTTACAAATCGCTACCAACATTGGCAGTGGCGATCGCCACCTAGAAGAAAAGGTGTAGCATTTTGAAAAACTATGGCTTGGAAGATTCATATTGTTTTCGGATAGCTATCTCAAAACTTGCTAAACTTGCGATCTCAGGATATCTTTGGGGTTTTATCTTTATCCTGAAGTTCTGTAGTTTGTGACACCAATATCTATTTCAACTATTTTTTAGATTGTGGGCTCACAATCCGACGGAAAGAGGTGGATACACCAATGATAAACAACATGATGCCAGTGATACATTATGCTAATGATCATCGTGTAGGGTTCTGGATCCAGTTCCTCAAAATCTCAACAAATGTGGAGCTTTTCGACCATACTCTGATTTCATTTTTTTTTTGGGGGGACCTCAAGTTTTCATCAATTTGTCATCTAACCCTCAGAAAAAAAAACGAAAAGATGTGCTACCCTCCCAGCTCCTTTGATCGCTCCCGGTGGTCAAATGTGAAAGTGCTTTCTTTTTAGTCAGGAACTTGCAGTTTTTGGAGTGTAAAATTCCAACCTCAGGAGCAAATTGTAGATTCAAGTGGACATATATAGGTCACTATGCCTTTGAATATCATTGTCACTGACACAGATTTGATATGCATACTTCAAGCAGGTGGGCGAAAAAACACGGGGATCCAACTATTATACATGGATTATTGCGGGTAGACAGCCCCCTGTTTCACCACCTTTTTGTTTGATTTGTCACCCAACGAGGCCAGATTGACCGACAGGCCGCAGTCATTGCAAGACTGCAAGTTGGGGCATCTATCTTACCCAAAGGATCCATGTTCCTGGTATATTTTACCAACATTTGGCTTAAATTTATGGTAAATGTAGGTAAATATTCCATACATGGAGCATCTATACCTTAGGAACAATATCAAACCCCGTAATCTTTGGCCGACAGGGGAAGCGATTCCCATGACACCCTCCGCGAAAACTGCCCCTTTTTTTGGATGCACATCTTTGATCTGTGCAAAAGGCATATGCTGAGAGATGGGCCATGGGCTTCTTGCAATTGGTGAACTGCATGGTAAGAAAACAAATGATCTATTTTGATCAATGATTATATATATATATATACATGTCTGTAATTAGCGTATAAAGGCATCTTATCTTTTGAAACTGGTGAATGGACCATGTATATCTATGTTCTACAAAAAATTAAATCAGTTACTGTAGTTTGAAACAATTGTCTCAACATGCAGTTCACCGGGCAGGTGCTCCATCCTCCCAAAGGGATCGGGCCGAATCTCGCAACGAACCACCGACCTTAACGGAACCCTCCACGGCCGCCACGTCGGTAAACAAACGGGGCCGCCTTAGTGTTCACGCGGTGATTTGTTTGGTAAATTATGAAGCTGAGTTTGTATTTTTGTTTGTGTGGTTCCCTCTGGAAGTCACCAAAAGAAGTCCAAGTCACAACCAATAAAAAAAAGCTTTGACTCGCCATACATAAGTGAAGTCCGACTCTTGTTTGTGGCATTCTTTTGTGGAGTTACTGCAACGTTCATGCTCCCGTGCCATCAAAAAAAACTCATATTTTGCATCTCTTCCTACTAAACACTGAGACACACTGATCCCTAGTGATCTGGTCAACTCAATGTCAACTCATCGCAAAACCTGCAGAATGAACTGAAATTAACACCATGTCATGGAATCCCCTTGGTTCCCACTATACAAGAGCATCTACTTATGCATAATCGCATATATACAGCATGTGAAGTACTAACTAGCGATATGTAACGTAGCTTTAACATACCAGTATGGTGCTGGATGTGAATGCAAAATCAATTATCTCATCAACATCACTAGACTAAACCATGACACCGTAGTAGTTGTCGTAGGCGTTGTGGTTGTGGTAGTGGTCGTCGTGGTTGTCGCACCCGGGACGTAGGGGCATGCAGCATCCTTTGGGTAGCCTGGCAGCTGTTGAGAGCACTCGTGGTCTGAATAGGGATCCATCAGTGTCCCAGAAAGGATTTTGCCATCAATCTTACCTAGAATCCACTTCTGAGGAGGGCGTGAAAGCTCTAAACCTACTCTAGGTGGAGATTTGTTCTTCTTAAGATTGATGTCTTTCTTTGCTTGGACAGGCTTGGCAAACGGTATGAGGCAATTGTTTTATTTTTGTGTTTGGTTTAGACGGCTGGCATCATGCAAATTGATGGTGTTGATTTGGTGATTTCCGCCGGCTGATATTGTCTTTGATTTTTTTTCTTCAATGTTTTTTGATGCCATGGCTGGTCAACCTACCCCCCCCCACCGTACCACCCCCAGTAATAAGGCCTTATTAAGGGTTTATTTATCCATTGGCCATGATGATTGAGTTTCTACCTTCAATGCCACCAAATCTTCTGTGAAATGTAGCCGCTGTCCTTTCACCTCAAGTTCACCTCTTGAAAATCCCCAAATGGCGCCTGGTGTGTAAGCAGTGTCCATGCAGCAGGTGGACGCCTAAACGGAACTGGACATTTGACAAGTGACCGACCAAAGGAGTTCCAAAGTTCCCAGCCCCAAAAAAATCATCAACTAAATAGCTTCAATGATACATACCATCATCACTTTAATGATTGGAATCTTGTATATATAATGGTAACACGTACAAGTAAATCTTAATTGCATATGGGTAAGCACATATATATATAACATATACGCTAAGGTGACATAGGTGTATAAAACCTGAGAAAGGCCAGTTTGACTGTCTTTATCTTTCTCTCACCCATCACTATTGGATACTTCAATTCCAATGTATATAATAGTCTTACTGGAGACACCTTGGTGACGAGGGTTTTTCCCATCCCTGAACCTACCGATGGTTAAGGAATTATGTAATGCAGTAATGCCCCCAAAGACTCCAGACGCAACCAGTGTGTCAATTTGTGGATGGATGGAATCTTCCTTTCTGAATCACACATACCGGGTTCCCCCTTGCAGTATCTAACAAGGTGAAATGGAATCTCCCCTCCCTGAAACAAACCAAAACGCCAGTGGAAATTGGCCGAAACCCAAAAGGAAAGCCAACCATCAATTTTCAGGGGCGAACATTAGTTTCAGCAAGGGTATTTCAATTGGATGGGATCAATTCATCCAAAGGTTCAGTTTCAACAAACTCATCCCAACAAACACTCCAACCTCTCATCTTGTACCATGTCTTTCTTTTTCTTGATGAAGGGAAACATCAAAACGGTTACCCTCCATTGAACTAACATGGCTGGCAATGGAAAATCGCGGATCTTCAAAAAAAAAGGGATAATATTGACTCAAACGGTTGTTTTTGTTCCCCTTGGTAATGTTAGTTTTACAGGGATGCATCAGTTGTCTGCAACGACCCATGTGCAACCGAGGAACACAGCTTTCTGCAGGTGTGTTGGTCGGCAAACCGCTGTACCACTTGGTGGAGAATACTGCCTTAGCAAAGCCCGGCAGAGCTCAGCAGTCCGTTGAGAATTTGCATGGTGACGTCTTATCCTACACTGATAGTTGAGGATAACATGTGGATAGTCGTTTGTTTTTCTCAATCAAGTTGATTCAAGTTGATTCTTTAAATCAAATCTGAATACAGTGGTTGGAATCCAATAGAAAAAACACCCTACAACTTTGTGATTCTGTGAGATGCTGAGATGCGGTATTTCACCAAACTACGGGCAAACTTGAAATATCCCTTCCAGAGTTTGCTTTCAACATCCCGGATAGAATTAAAAACATATATGTAATGCCGTATGCTACGTGACAAGTAGCAAACAATATGTTACATCACTTCTTACAGCAAATCTTCTCAAAATCAAAGATGGGAAATCGGACAAATGCGTACTTTTGAGAGGGATTCTCCTTGGTGGTTTACCCGGCCATTTCTCTTATAACCTTGCTTTTGTTGAGCTCTCTCCTTGGGATCTATGTCATAGCAGTGGTGTCGTATACCCTACCAGCATCCCACCGGGGCCAAACACTGTGCCAGGTTGAAGGAAGGTGTCCTTGCAGCTACCTCAGGGGTGACCAGCTGTAACAAATCCCCATAAAATGCATGTATATTGACCTACATTTGGTTGATTTTCATGGTAAATTTAAGGTGCAAAAATATACCATACATGGATCCTATGACCTCAGATTCTTCACGGAAACAGCATGTAAGGTCAGGCATTTGATGGAAGAAATCATGCAGCATTCGTGTTATGAAACCCTCTGCAAAAGTGGGTACGAATATTCTCATCAACTGGTTGGCCAGATTTCTTCCATGAACAGGATCACTACACAAAGCAGCAAAAACACAAAAAAAATGTTCAATTTGAAACCAAGCAGGGAAACTGGACTATTCCTTTGAGAACTACCGGGGCAAATGTCAAGTTTCAAAAAAATGAAAATGGATTACCCTGCCGAAGTTTAACATAGCCTCTGAAAATAAGCCATTCCAAAAAGGAAATTTAATCTTCCAACCATCCATTTTCAGGTTTTATGTTAGCGTCAGGGAGGGTATGAACTTAGGAACCCAATAGATTCTGGAGATCATCCTGGGAAACCACCTTTTTTGAGCGGAAAGGGAGTATATAGTAGGGAGTATTCATATATCACCAAAGTAAAATCTTCAAGTAGCCAACGGTAAATTGGTGCTTCCGTGGTGGGTTGCAAATCTGCTTAGGCTTAGGCCCCCAAAAGGAATATTGTTCGTAAAAGTTTGGGAGAACAGGCTGAACCACCAACTTATGAACACCAATTGACCGGTGATCGAATCCTTAATATGGCTGCACCTCAAACTGATTAATCTCAAAGCTGCTGTTTCGAATACTTACCCTCCAGGGAACGATCATATCCCACCTGGGGAAAAGGAAAATCATAAACTCAAAGTACATTGAAATAAGGGGATATATTAGTTTCCAGGAGGGTCACAAAAACAAAACGCACCAGTAACATGGTTTCATGGTCAACAATGGGAAACCAACCAACTGTGAAGCTCAACCACCCAGTTGAACATGGCATTTTCTCCCACTTCGTCCCACTTTTGCTGGTCCACAAAATGCGTTGAAACCACCACCTACCAAATGGGACCCTACTAAGGGGCCAAATGGAATTGTAACCCCTATACATGGCCAACAAAAACTTAGGTAGCTGGGTTTCTTAATTTTTCTCACCCCTATAAAGTGGAAGTTATAAGTTATAACCTCCGGTACACTAACATAGCAATGGAATATCACCATTTTCAATAGGAAATACATCTTCAAAGGGTCCATGGTCCATGTTCCATTGCCATGTTAGTCTACCGGAGTGTAAGTGGTTGTTAGGGGCCCATCTTCTACATTGACCATTGCCACGGAAGGAAAAAAACATCTGGGAACTCCGAACGCTGGGCAGGGGCATCGCCCTTGAAAGTTAAAGCCTAGGGGGCAACGAAAAAGCGTTGCCCAGGCGTACGGCCCGGGTTCTTCCGAGTGACCCGTTTTGGGGATGTTTAAGTGACCTTTCCTCATAGAATTGTGGTAAGTTCTGGCAATAGGTGGTAGGGACTATATAATCCCGAAGAAGGCAATATTGTAAGTGGTATATACTGCCACTTGGGTGATTTTATACTACCTACCACCTTTTGCAAGAACCTGAACCATCCATTGATTTTCAGGGGTTAAGTGACCTCCAACTAACTAGGGGATGAATCGGTCACTTTAAATTACCCGGTACAGATCATTGAATATACAGTCTACAGTATAGTGTATATATATAATAAACAGTGGGTCATTGATGCTAAATACATGAGTTTGAAACATATCATGTCTTCCTCTGTGTCTAATGCCATACAAAAGCCTCAATGCAATTATCGTAGATTCCTTAAACGCTTAAATTCGCTTAAACAAACAAAAACACTGAAATAAACACGATATTACAATACTAGTTCCAGTTCATTTTATCTGCTTGGAATCCCCATTCTCTCCCTAAAGGAAACAAGAAAAAACATGACACACTTCAAACGAAGCCATTGAGGGCCTCATCTCACCGACTTGAAAAACCACTCCCCAGAACTCCAGGCTTGATCATCATTGTAGTTGACAAACCTTGACGTATGTAAACCTTCTTTCTGTGGTTTCTGTGTGTTTTGCTAAACCCCTTAAGTCTTGAGCCCCTTAGATATTTGTTTACCAGGGGCATTTTTTCCGTCAAATTCCGGCTGTTGTTTCAAAAAAATCCTGCTGCATATCTGTGAGATGACCCGAGGTTCCCTGCCACTGCATCTGTGGAGTAGCTCTTTTCTTTGCAGGCCGTGATTCCTGCATCAACCTCTGCATCCTGTAGCGCAGCGGTCGAAACGTCGAAACGTTGCCATCTTCTCCGCGAGTTAGTTGGTGGTTTCAAGTTGCAAACCAACCCATTCGCAAACATATGCGCAAGTCAAATTGGATCAGAAAAAAAAACAGGCCGGGTGAAAAAGAACAAACAAAACATGTGAAATCACAAACGCTAGTCCAAGTTTCGTTTCACTTTGCCCTTTTCTTGTGCCCAAAAATATGTGGAAAAAAAAAATCATTGGGAAGAAGTGAAAACAGCCATGTTCGCTTCACTGGATTCGTTTATCTCCAATTGCTTACCACTCATCTGGTCACGGTCACTTCCAAAACGCCAGGTGAAGCGATCTTTTTTAAGGAACCAAATAGGTGAATGGAACAAATGATACATCTGTGTTTGTTCTATATGCAAGTTTCGGTCATCAAGCAAACATAACAAACAAATGGAACATATAAAACCAACACACACACACCAACATGTATTGAAATGAGTATACAATCAACTTAAAGTCATCTACAAAATGAAAATCATCTTAAAATCACCAGTCCAACCAGTCCCATGTATACTAAACAGCAAAATCATCTCCATCCAATCCGTGACCTGGAGCTGCAAGGCATTTACCAAGCATTCGATGCGTGACACAGCGATCCATTCACTTTTGATGGCACCCTCATTCTCCTGTCATTTTTAAGACATCGATAAGCTGTGCTTTGCGTATGGAGGAATTAAGACAAATACGTGGTAATAAACATTAGGATGTAGCAATTTGGATTTCCCTTATTTATTTCTTGGTAGGCATACGTTTCTAAGTGAAACATTTCAGATTTTAGCATCCTGACCTTCCTGAAATGCAAGGTATTGTCCTTATTCATCCTTACTGAACTCAGGGCCCACCGCTTGATATGTGTATCCAAAAAACAGATATTTTATATACATGTGTGTACATGAAACAATCACTGAAAAAAGTTTAAGCAAACCATCATTTCAAACATGCCAAGCCCCTTTGAACGGGGTTTATATATGATAATGTTCACAACAGCCCCCCTTTCAAGAAATCTGATCCCTTGGGGCTGTATCTTTTCTTAGCTGCTTTTTTGTCACTGGAGGCCATAACTTGAGCTACATTAAAAAAAACTCCTACTTTCCATTATACTGGCAATTCTTTGACATTTAGAATCAACCTAACATTTTGTTTTGGGTGAATCAAAGTTTAACATGTAAAATGATGACCACATCCGGTCTTAGTTGCTCATGCCCTGAATGAACTGCAATCCTTCACCCTCCTTTCCACTAAATAAAAGGACTCCAGTGTACACTCCAGACTTCAGTATATAATCAGTATTTTTACCCTTCTACGTCGTGTTGTTGTCGTTGTTGTTGTTGTTGTTGTTGTTGTTTGTTGTTGTTGTTGTTGTTGTTGTTGTTGTTGTTGTTGTTGCACTTCCTATATATATAAAAATATATGTATATATGCGAGTCACTGCTTGTTTCCAGTTGTTGTTCGGAAGTCTTTCTTCATTTGTCACACAGTCCTTGGCCAAAGTCACCAGCCCATTGTAGATGTCCACCTTTCGAAGGTCCCATGGACTCGTACCGAAAGACAAGGGATCTCCAACCGACGGGAACGGTAACCGTTGGTGGTCAAAATGGTGGAACGACCACCCACAGCCTATCCTATAGGAATCCCTGATGCAAAGTCACCGAGTCGGAAGGACGGTTGGTTCGGCCATTTTGGAATTTAAATTAAATCATACCCGAATCGAAGTCAGAACAAGTTGAGAACAGGATGTTTTTCAAAATAGTGAACCAAGACAAAGAATCGAAACTATTGGTGTACTACGGCAATTCTCTACATCCAATATGGTTTGGGATCTTTTTTGGGGATACTCAACTTTAACCAAAAGAATGGATTGGCCGTGGCCGAGTTTGTATGAACGACGAGGGCTGGCGACAGCCAACCCCCAGGGCACTGAAGGGTGAAACTTCTAGTCAGATCTGAATGGGACCCACCATCCACACCCAAAGCTCAACACGAGTTGGTGGTTTTAACCAACCCATTTGAAAAATATGCTCGTCAAACTGGATCATTTCCCCAGGTATATAAGGGTGAAAAAACATAATGAACCACCACCTAGAACAGCTTTTGATAACTCCGAAAATCATTTGATTTCCAACATCCTGAAACCTCCTGTCCGTGGCCTTGAAACCCACCCCCCCTGAATCCCGGGGGCCGCCTTCTCGGTGTAGCATTCACCGAAGAGAGAGCAGGTGTAGCTCCTGTGACATTTTCGGCCATGGTCGACTCAATGTTCCAAAGGTTCGTCAAGCCAAACCTGATTCTGATGGTAGTTGGTAAGCTCCTTCCTCATCACTTCCCTATGGTGATTCTGGCAATTTTTTCAAGATACCAAGATACCAAAAAAGTCACCTCAAAAAAGAAAACGGACAACAGCTCCAGTGTATATTATGAACCTCAATTTATATAGTAACTCCCAGCTGTCGTTTGAGCCTTGGTTTTCCAATCTTTGTTCTGATCGTTTTTTGGTATCTCTAAAATTTGGTCAACTAAGTTTGATCCCACCAAACACCAAAAATTTACCACTGCGCCTGTGCAATGTGCAAGCCTTCTCTTCCATAGACTTTTGCTTCTCCTGTTAAACTGATGTTGCAACTTCGTGAAAAATCCTCCATTTCAACAAATTAAATAACCCTGGAAATTCAACATGGATTGTCAAAATGATGCTTTGGAATGGGTGCTGTAACCTCTGTACAATAGCACTATATAAGGTATCTGTATGTTACATGTTAGCAGTGTACTTCAATTTTCGAATTCAGCACAATGCTGAATGCAACACGCATGGGTCGACGAAAGCTTCATACAAGAAGCTGTTCTCACGGCATGTTCATCAGAAACCACACATATCTCAGTCTTTAGGAAGTGCTCAACAGTATCTGTCACATGACACATTTCACTTTCGAATGGTTTTTGAAGGACAATGTTGATAGCATAAAACATACAAATACATAGCTGTCTATAAATGAATATATGCATATGTTCACATGTTGCAGTAGCAGTGATACTACTAGTATCATGAAGTCCGGAGTAGTCCACAGGGACCATATCTCGCGGGTGGACGACACACAACGCGGGAACATGTATGTCTGTATTCATAAACATGTTGTTCATTTACAAAGGCAATAATATATACATACTGTAAATATATATAACATGAATGTAACATCTACATATTTAAATATAAAAACATGTATAAATATGCATATATGTTTTAAACATATGTCTATATGTATGACATATGTATACATAGTATGCGCTCAGTGACTTCCCAATTAACTTCGACTTCCAAGGTGCATCACAGCTGATCTTTTGATCGTAGTATTCACAAATCTTCTGCTTGCAAAGTTCCTGTCGTCCCAAATTTGTTTCATGGTCGGGCATGTTGGGTTCAGGATGTAATTGTAGCAAATGTTTTCAAAACACCACCGGCCATAAAGCTTTGCAAGCAACATGTGCCTTACATAGACCACGTGGAAAATGAACAACACTTGGCACTTATATCACTCATTCCTTTTGAGAGGCATTTCATCTGCTGGCAAAGAATAGTTGAAAGTCAGAACTTGCCAACCTTCAAGCAGTGTTCATTTTCAGAGTTGTTTCCAATCCAAAACACTCGCAAGCATTCGCAAGCCACATCATAAAACTGCAATATGCCAAACAGAATCCTTCCGATGCTGTTCATGATGGTGCATCTTTATGATATCTTAGAACTCAACAACATACTAACATATGTAGCCAGGTCGTGAAATATCAAAAAAAACATCTGTTGCTTCTAAGAAATGGCGGAAACATCTTGGGTCCACACTGCCTCCCAACCCTCGAAGAGTGCCTAGTTAGCCCGAAACCTTCAATGGTGGATCCCATCTCATCCCATCAACCAACATGTTCCTCTTATCCTATAGAGCAACTAGAATCTAGATGTGGAAAGAATGAGTTTTGTTTCAACACATTAGGTGATCTGGGGTTCCAGCTACGCGAGCAAACACATTTCCATATGGAACCCCCCGTCGTTTGTCAATGGAAAAATTGAAGCTGTCTCTCCTCATGAGGGAAAGGAGTGTTGGTAGCGTTGTCACCTCAGAAAAAGGTTGCAACAGGTTCGGGAACCGGATGGGATGATGTTGAGGGTTGGGTAGCTCTGAATGAAGACCCTGAATTTCCAGGAACATATTGTATCAACTATATTGCACTGAGGAATATGAAGCACTACTCCAGGAACAACTGGCGACAACTACTGTATCTAAGTGGTTAGTAAATGGCGTATATCAGCCCGCATATACTTGGCATTTACTAATTTCCAGGAATCGTGCAAGCACAACATGATCTCCACCTTACTGTTGATGGTTCAGAATTCCTGCACCATCTGGAATATAAAATATATAAACCAAAAAAACTGTAAATCATGGGATTTCAACTACCAACCTCAACTGGTGAACGCCGGATTTCTTCCATCAACAGTATGGTGGACAACCTTATATGATCGCTTTTGCATATCAGCCTTAAGCCTCAACCCAACCACCGGAGAATTGCATGCACACTGGCACATCAAGCTCCAAATTTGCATGATTTCTTTGGAGAAGTGAAGTTTCTTACGTTACAGAAAAGGTCATGTTTGGCTTAATTATCTTCCCCCACCTCCGGAAAATTCACATATTCCCTTAAAATGGATGGTTGGAAGTTGGAAGATAAAATTTCCTTTTCCCATAGGATCCATGTATGGCATATTTACCTACATTCGGTTGGTTCTTAATGGTAAATATGGTAAATGTAGGTAAATATACCATGCATGGATTCTATGGGTTTGTTAACTGGTCCCTTTACAGGGAACATTCGTTGATTTTCTGGAGGTAAACTACGCTTTGAAGCTGGTTTTATGGGGTTGTGGGACCCCTTCCATATGGCTGAACTCCATGGCGTATATATGGGGGTGATCCTCACCACTTACTAACTGGGATGATCCTCCAAGTAGGGATCCTTTACTCAAAGGAAGTTGGGATCAAACAACATGACCAACAACTCAAAAGCCAGCATCAGTACCTCGCATTAAACATGTCAAGGGCCAACAAAAAGAGATGAAATGCCATTTATTAACAAACACACACAAATACTACTCTAGGAAAGTCAAGGAGAAATTGTCTGCTCCACTTTTAGGGCAAACAAATCAAGAACTGGAAACCGGACCTATATATTTGCCCAATTCACTCATAACCCTTCACTCATCAAGCTTCAAGAGTCATGGGCCACGGCATATGCCAAGGCACACTTAAATTTCTTCTCATACAAAATATCGTACCTGCCGCAACCAGAAGGGAAAGTGATCCCTTTTTGGCTGAAGAGAACTTGGCATTTCATGCCAATGTACTTGGTAGCAAACCAAATATGTCCATCAAAATTCCATCCAATCACCAATATGGAGTTGACCATCATTTCAGATCCAGTATTTTGCAGTGTGCCCAGGCCAAATAGCTTTGAAAAGCTCAACATGCTTGGTTGAATAAATTACCACTCCGCAATAATCCAACATAGGATGGGTGGAAATAGCTGGAAAAAAACATGTTTTTCCCATTATTTTCCAATAGGAAATGCAGTCTGGGCAAATTTCCAAAATGCCTGAACCTTTTAGTGCTATTTTGGGGAAGATTCCTAATTATACCAAAGCACCAAGCTGGCTTCAACTGAGATGACTTGGTAAGGTTCCAAAGAATTTGGATTCAGGATTCCAGGATCCCCCCAATGGGCTTGGGAAAACCCCAACTCTGCTCCAAAGCTCTTGATTCAACTGATTCAAAACAGGCAAAGGTTTCGGGATCCAAACAAGTTTAAGTGGAATGTGTGACAACAAGCCCTAACACACCAATCATATTGATCTGGATCAACAACACATGTCAATTATTGTAAACATGTCTCTATTGACTTGAGGGACATTCCTATGTGTAACGCAACTCTCAACAAAAACCATCGGTTGGTTTTGAACTCCTTTGCCCAAGATTCAGCCCAAAACCAGGATTTTTTGAACCCAGAAAAGTCCCATCACATTATGACATCTAATAAAACTGCCAAACAATGGTTTCACATTTTTTCTTGTTTGATTCATCTGTTATCACGTTGTCAACTCTGCTTTCGGGATCCTCCGTGTTTTTTTCGTTTAAAGGGTCACTCGCTTCGGAAGAACTTGGCCATGTCGCCCAAGTAATTGCCAATGGTTGGCACCTCTCATAGCTCCAACTAGGCACTACACATAGGATTCCCATACTGTTGATGGTTCAGAAATCCGGCTAATCACCTTTACAAAACCCCTGTAAAGAATGGGGATAATACTACCAACCTCAGCTGGTGAACGCCGGATTTCTGAAGCATCAACAGTATGACCTGGTATATTTGCCTACCTCTGATTGATTTACATGGTATATTGTGTAGGAAAAATGTATCATATATGGGTGTTCCCAAAAATAGTGGTACCCCAAAATGGATGGTTTATAATGGAAAACCCTATTAAAATGGATGATTTGGGGGTACCACCATTTTAGGAAGCATCCATATGGCTCCAATTACCTATAAAAAGAGCCTTCGAGCGAAGGAACACCTTGGTGACTTGTATTGCTGATGGCTATCCAAACCAGTAAATGGACCGACCTCACGTGGTGAAGTCTTGTGAATGCTGTGGATGAACGAGATGGTTTCCCTTGCATTTATAAAAAAATCCTAATGGTTGCCTTGGGAGGTCCATTTTGTGGAAGGTTTTGTGGGGCACATTGTCACATCATGCCATCAAAAATCATGAGCAAAGTTGCGGCTCAAACCTGTTGGCACCTAAAAAAAGGTCTTCAGATCCACCTTGTTGCCTGGAAATCACTCAAAATCACCATTATATAACCCCCTCTTCATTTTGAAAAAATCGTCTCGAAAACCAACGTTAAACATGGAAGTTACGCCATGAATCAATGCTGAAACATCGTGGAACCTTCGCCATGAATCAATGCTGAGCCCCATCCGACCCCTCAATAAAATCAAAACACACAAAGTTTCGCCCGCTGAATGCAAGCACCGCACCTTGGTACCCTCATCCATGGCACAGGTGGTTGCAGGGTTCGGAAAGACATTGGCGGTCTGAAAGGCGTTACCTTACCGGTGGCACTGAGGGTCAACCAGGTTCATGTGGTGGCGTTTTATCAGCCGTTTGAAGGAGCCAACAACCAAGGGCACTAGTTGGTGGTTTGAACCAACCCAAATGAAACAATATGAGTCGAAGTCAAATTGGATCATGAAACCTGAGGGATCCGGGTGAAAAGGAAGAATATTTGAAACCACAACCCAGAAGAAATCACTGCCGTAGATTCAATGATGCAAAAAAAAAAAAGTACACCCCTTATCACAAATCACTTGCAACTTTCAAAAACAAACTTTGTCGAAATGACAACCCACCTGGTTGTGGGAGAAATTCCGAAAGGAAACACAAAGTCCGAAAATAATGCTCCTTTTGGCATCAAAGGAAATTGCAAAATCCCGATGGGTTCTGCCAAGTGGGAAGAGATCTTCTACTTGTGGCTGGATTGGGCGGCATGGAGCTAGTAAGGAACAAACAGTTGATTGAAAACTTGAAATTTGGATGCAAACAACAATTCCTCATGTTTTAATGACATTGTTGCTTTTTCAAGCAAAACATCCATGCCTATGTAGTAAGTGGGTTGTACACCCAGTCAGCTAACCAACCCGGGATCATCTATAAGTACTTTCAATCTGTGACTCAACACAACGAAAGCACCATCCAACCAGTTACTTCCAATTTCTTTGCCAAAGAAATGAAAATTGATGTGAATCATCATGTTAACAAGATATTAACGACTCACATGTGAAATCCAAACCACATGTGTGTGTGTGTGTTTTTCAAGGTTTCAAGATTTGTACCGTACGGTGTTGACCCCCCCAATGACCTGGTGACACGGTGAAACTCTCGGATCTCCGCCGAGAAACACAGGGCTCGGATTTCATTGAGACGGATTTCTCTTGCCAGAATGCAAGTGGTGTCGTAGTCCATCCATGCCGCGTTCTGGATATTGGGACGAGGAAATATGAAAGAAGTTTGAAAAACGCGAGGACGATGGCGAAAATAAAGTGGAGGGGGGGACCCCATCGAACATGAGATGTTGTGAGTTGTGGGTCAACACAACATGGCAAAACAACCATCCAATTGATTAAAATATGGTAAAAGATGTCAGTATCCAATGTTCGCAGGATTTCGCAATTGAGAGGTATATTGCCATGAAAAACCTCACTGGCCTGCTGGTTGCGGCAGTCCACATGGGTGGAAGACAAACTCTCAACAGCCTCGAAGTTTGACGCATGGAAACCCCAGATTTGCACCCATTGGAAACTCCCCCGACGAATGGAAAGCTCAAAATAAGGGGTTCCTGGTTGGAAGAGGAAATGAACTGACCTTCGACATCATCATCTTCAGGTTCCATGATATATAAAAGAGAAAACAATTGAGTTGGGTAAACAAAGAGACTTGCAAAGCCTCTTGTAAAAACCACATGACACCAGCATGCTGATGCAAACATGTCCAGTCTTGCGCTTGGTATGTGTGGCCCTCCTAACATCCCCCAACGTTTTTTAATGTGGAAATAAATCGGAACGACATCAAATCAAAATCTACAAAACAATTGGAATCATATTGAACAAACGTTGAAGATAGCTATGGTGTGCAAGCTTTTCTGCAAAGCCACTTCATGCAGCATCCTAAGGATTATTTGTACGACTAAAAAACCTGTGGCAACACCCCTAACTTCACGAGCGACAATAAACAACCCTTATCTACCAAAACCCAATTTACAGTGTTTATCTGTTTTTGTTGCATAGATCAAGTTCGCATTGTTTTTGGGTTACGCTAAAACCAAAATCAACGCATGTTTTGCTTGTATAACCACTTCCGTTACCCAAACCAGCAAGTATATGTATTCGCTGCTCATTTAAAACTGGGTGGTGGTTCTAACCCATTTGAACAATATGCTCGTCAAATTGGAAATCTTCCCCAATTTTAGGGGTGAAAATAAAATAAAATATCTGAGTTACCACCACCCTTTGTTATGTCTTGTTATTGGTGAACATACAAAAATATATATATATATATATATGAAACCACCACCTAGAACAGGATTTTATTCCTAGCCCCCCTGGCTTTGTTTTTTTTTCAAAACTTGGTGCCATCTTCTCCAACTCCTTGCGCTCGGTTTTTGTCCAAGGCTCAGTGTTGTAATCCAAATCTTCCGGATGAGTGCAGGAACTCAAATTGCCATATCCACTATCAAGATCAGCCTTGACTTGGCACAAAATTTTGGGCTGAAAAAACATACATCAAAAAATCATCAAAACATGCGAGGTTGATTTTGTTTGGTTTTGTTTTGGAGTTTTTTTCGTTTGGTAGAAAAAGGGGGCCGATTGTTCTTTTGTGTGGGCAAAATCCTCAAAGAAAATCTGGAATTTTGAATGATCAATTGAAAAATGACCTTTTTGTTTGAGAAAAGGTTTCATTGACGGCATTGATATAAAGTTTATATACAAATGTAAATATATATATATATACCAAGAGAACCGGAAACTGCTGAATTTGTAGGTCCCATAAAGAAAGCCGAGGTCTTATGTTAAAACCCGGGTTTTTGATATTTCTGGAATTTCCATTTTCTTCTCTACATCAACATTTGCAACATGTATACATATTATATGTACATATGCAGTAAAGGCACATATCAAACTGACATGGAATTATACATACAACTCTATATGTGTTACATTGCCTATTTGTCTTTATACTTCACATTGCAGGATATAGACCTTGATATATATACAGGAAAAACCACAGCATCACAAACCGTCACTCCCTCCCACCACACGGTAGCTTTTTGAACGTGGTATCAAACCTTCAAGTATCCACTCGCGACGTAATGCTTGTATGAAGCTGCTAGCGAACGTTGCAATGTACGAAGTATCACTTGCCCCGGACCTGTTCTACGTGATACTCTTGAGCACTTTCCTATATAGTCTTCGTCGATTTGTACTGCGAAACACAGAGGGTTAAGGGCGTGTGGTGCAGTCCGTGCTTGCTGCTTCATGTTCAACACCACGTGTGACATGATATGGATTTTTGGCATATACACAAACAATGCTCGGTTCTCACCAAAGGCTTGGGCAGCAAGTGCTTGATAAAGGTTAAGGAATCTTTGCCCCCGTTCTGCCACACTGATTGCAAAAGATGAGTCCAACCAAACATCGGATGAATACAACTTCTCCATAAACTCATTGATGCATTTTGCCGCTTCAAAGCACTTTGGGAACAAAGAATCCACTGATTCATCCGAAGGGTTTCGTTCAAAGTAGTGTAGGATGAACTTCTGCATCAAGGTCGTTACGTGTCCTTTCGACCATTGCGCATTCGGAAAAGTTTTGGTATCTGGCCAGCCCAACGTCTCCTTGCTGATAGAAAGAATAAAGGGGCTTTCATGGGCTTCATCGCAAAAATCAATGTAGCGTGCAGTCAACTCTGAAAAGCGTAGCTCAATGTTTCCCCCAGGCATTTGCATACTCATGAGTGCAAGTACGGATGCACAGAAGGTTTTGCCAACACCGAGATGATACGCATGCCACAAATCGTAGCAAAACAAACTTGAAGGTTTTGAACCCACATGAGGAAGTCGAAGCAACTGAGGGGCCCTAATGAAAGGAGTGTCTGTTGGATCATGAAGTGTACCCTGCCACACTGCTCCTTCTTTCAAATCCTCGAAGGGGACGTTAAGCTGTCCAGCTTTGCACAAATGGCATATGCCCTTTGGATTAGACGATGCAGCTCTTGGTCTCTTCTCGACGTTGGCATATGATCTAGATAGCGACCCTGCTTTGACTAAAAATTGCCAATCTCCAACCACCTGCAAAACTAATGCTCTGTAAATAAGTCCATCGTGGGGGTTCTTGACGCCTTCATTGATCATACCCAAACAATCGTCCGTGATGAATCTAAGAATATCTTGGAATGCAATCTCGTCCCTAGCCATCTTTGGAAGCACACAGCTGACCATCCGATGTGTGTGTGCATTCCCTGCGTAATTGAGCTTCATACTCAAATATGGTCGGTGTTTCCTTGCCTTATTGGCATTGATGGTTCCGAAGCCCAGGATTGAATGATAAGCTGCCACCAAAAAAGCTGATTTTTTTCTTCCTCTACCTTCGTCCCCGTGCAAAAGAATGGGGACCAACCGTGATGTGTCTGCGTCTTTCTCACGCAGTATCTTCCAAACATCATGATGGGGTTCCAACAATTGAAATCGATGCCAAAATTCTTGTAAAATTTTCTGTTCCCTGCAAGAATCAGGTTTGGAAAGCCCTGTCAAAATGTGAAATGTGTTGTATTCAAGGTGAAAGCTCAACCAATGCCGTAGGCTGATAGCCGCAAAGTCACCAGTATATCGAACTCCAGGGGTTTTGTTCAAACTTGTAATCTGCACTGGCAACTGGAGTTGGTAACGTTTTGCTACCACTTGGAAGTCCCGTTCACTATGCGATACTGTACACTTAGACAAAGGAACAAGACCACTGCTGCTGGACGCAACTTGTTCACCGATGTCCCTCACTACTCCTTTGGCAACCCTGATGGCTGCCCGACACGTTGATGCCTTAGCACGTGGCAAAGGCTCATCATATCATATATATACAAGTGCAAAAGCACGGACATATAGGGAAGTTCGAAGGATTTCTTCTATATATATAAACTGCATGTTCGTATATATATATATATGTATATATAGTCTAAATCCTGCAGCTGTGGAAGATGCTGAAAGTTGATATGGAAAAGTGTTTCAAGTAGAAAGTGAAAACATGAATCATATCGATGCTTGCCTGTCTGCATGAATTGTTCACGGTGTTTGCAGTAGCATCACGGTCACTGTTTTTTTCCCCACAGCATTTTCACTATACAGGCACTAAGTAGGTGCATGCAAAACACCAAGGCCACACCAAATCGTAGGCACTGATGTTTGGAAATCCCTTTGAAGAAAGGGGTATATTTAATCAAATCATTGTATATGGCATGGTGAGACTCATGCCGGTTTACACTGATTCAGGCTGGTTTGAATTTGAATGACCTGAAAACAAAGTATGTCACAAAAATCCCTTTCATGTAGTGGTTCACTGAATCGCCACCCAACCGCACGTTCCTGCATCCGCGCCTACCTTAGCAGTGGCCGGGCTGAGTTGAAGTGATGGACGTCTCAGCTTTTGAACAGGATCACCCAACATGATTGCCCGATCGAGTGGAGTTTGAAATATAGTTTGAATCATGGACGACAGTATAAATATATATGTTGAAATCAACAAATTCATTTTGATAATGCTGCCTAAGTGCATTTGAATTTCTCGATCAAAGTAGCTTCCAGCATTGCAGGAGTACAAGCTTCAGGTGATGCAAACAGAACTACCATATTACTCCATTTTTCAGGAGCATTGGCATAGCCGTAGATAGGATTACCCCATCTCCATTTGGGGCTGTGGGTAAACCCCACTTTCCATATCATAGGGTCATGCTTAGAGAAAAGCCCCTCAATCACATTGATGCTATGCTGCAATATCCTTCCAGAAAGTGCATTGGGTTGGGGTAGTTTCCATGCTATGCAATCCAGCGAGCTAGCTTCTGACATGAGGTCTCCCAAGCTTGTTTGAAAGTCGGTCATGGAAATCCCATGGATTGAATCATCTAGAGGGTCCTTTGGCTCACGGGCTTTCGCAGCCAGGTCAAAAGCATCCTGCTGGGATGTGCGTTGGGAACCTTGGAATCGCCAGGCATATGGCCCTTCCGATTCCTGAGTGCGAGCAAGAAGTTTGGTGAGAAGCTATCTATATATGTTATGGAACTTATCTATCTTTTATGAACGCTGAAGCATTCAAACACTTACCATGATTTTTGTAAACCCAGTTTCTGACCGGTGGCATGACAGCAAGTCCATAAGTTCCTCGTCAACGGTCTCATCATGGCCGTCATCCATGTTTCCGCAGTATATTTTATATAGAGCTGATGATAGCGTATTTCTTCCAATATATATATATATCTGTAAATATAATGCGCCAAGTGGTATGTAACCATGAACCGTTTGTGTGTCCAATGTCCGATGTGCTAGGACCAAACGCTAAAGGTAAAACATTCATATAAAACATCATCGTGCAGCTATCGTCATTCGTGTTTGTGCATAGCTGCTGACCCTGGTTTTCTGATCGACCAATGTAAGACGTTTGAAAGCTCAATATGATTCAAAGCGGAAAAAATGCAAGTCAAATGTTTGAATTTGGGCCGAGAGTTTGCTATAGAGATGATCGGCTCATGACCCGGTTGGTAGCACACCATGCATCCAACTATCATACTTCCCCCTGTCTTCCTTGAGGTTGCTACTCCTTCCCCCACATCTCCAGCGATGGCTCGAAGAGCATGTCCAGCACCTGGCACTGAAAGGGGTGGACAGCAACAGTGATCCTGGTGGGAAAGCTAGCTTGATATACATATATATATATATATATATAGCTAACTTCCCAAGACACAATTGTTTCGGATTTTTGGTCAGTGGTTCACAGTACGTGGTATATATATAAAGTCATTTATATATATGTAAGAAACGGACATAACACTGCTTCTGAAGCTTAACAACTCTTTTCAAAACATGACCGCTCACAAAAGCTTTTTTGCTATGTATTTTCAGCATCCTTCTCGGTTGTCTCATGTTGTTGCCACATTCCCCGATGGCAAAGCAAAGATTACATTGCCCATGTCGTGTGTCTAACCTGGAACCTGTCCCAACAAAAACAAATGGTAGAATTCATACAGAGGCCGCTTTACAAAACTGATAAAACAAACTTGAACGTACATGCATATATGCTTCAACATGTTTCCGCGTTTGATTTTCTAAATAGGGACGATCCACAACACACATTTGGCAATGGAAATTCAAAAGCGAAATCAACCAGCACTCTTTCCACTGTAGGCTCTAGCCTGCTTTTTGGGCAGGGTTTCCCACAATGATTTAGTACCAGCCAAAACTCAACGTGTCAAAATATACTGCCTACTTTTTCGTTTTGGCCTGTTTGCCTTTCTTGGTTTCAGGCTCAGGGGCAGTACGACGTTTCTTTGGGGGTTTTTCACCATCAACAGGTTTCGCGGGCTCAGACGGCTTCTCCTTTTTCGGGTCAGTGTCCTTCTTCTCGTACTTCTTGGCATTCCTTCGGGAAGCGAGGCTAAACAGGTTACAGGTTTGTTTCAATCTGTGTGATTCTGGTGTTTTATAAGTTGAATTATGATGAGTTTTGGCTTATTTCTGTCAAGAGCACAAGTATGGTATATATGAACCATGCAAAAACGTGGATAAATATAAAATATATAAATTCATCTATATATAAATATAATGTGTAAAATATATACATGATCTGTATAATCTTACTTAAGGGGTTTGGTTGGTGCATGCCCTTCTTCCCTTCCATGGCCGCAGACCCTAAGTGTCAGCCATCCCCATGTGCACATATAAGGATGGGCTCCTTGTTCTCATCTCCAAGGCGACTGCAGCACTTGCCCTGGAGTGGAAAGTATATGGAAGATAGAAGTTGGCGGAAAACAATGACAATTACTTGGTTGCCTCATTTCTATAAGATTACGTTTTGCATGAAAACATATGAAAACCAAACGCTTATATAAACAAAAAATAAACTCAAACATGTTTTATATATACCCAAAACTGAGGATGATACACATATGTGGCAGTCTTCATCTTCGCAGTAACATCGTTGATGAACCTTAGTGGACTGGGGGAATGATACATATAATATTTACCAGATATATGTTACACAGGTCAGCGTGACTTCTCATTGTATTTTTTCGAAGATGCTCAAATACTAAATATACATATATATACATTCTTTCCCCGTAACTTGTTTGGGATAAAAGCCTAGGGGCGCAGATCCATAGTTCTCAGCTTCTCCTTTGGCAAGGGCCATATTTATGATATCGTACTGTTCATCTACCTTTGTCACTTGCGTACCCAGCTGCTTCACATACCTTAATGCGGGGCATGGGGCATCACCACAACAAATTTTCAAAAAGGAAACAAAACAGTGCCTTTGCTCTCAATACCAATTAAGACGGATGCGTTTGCATCACGGAACTTTTGGAGTAGCTCTCGGATAGATCTCGAATCAATCCCCGTAGTTTCCCTGCCTTTTGAAGAAGACTGTCCAGAAACTTCTGGGCAGTGGTCTTGGTCTGGCAATGGGTGGCACAAGAGCGAAACATTTGTATAAATTTTGGTTAGCGATTGTGAATATCTTAAGTTGAAATCCCTTTGATGATACGTTGCCTCCATGTGTTGGGACTCAGGCTGATTCTTAGTCTCACCCTTCGGCTCAGCTCCCACTGCAGCTTCCCTTGCAGCATGCGCTGAAAGGCCAGCAAATGTGGCAGTGAGCTTTGGTGCTTCAGAGGCCTGATGGGAATGGAAATTGAAAGGTTCGGTAACGGGTTATTCTGATGGACATGTGCCCGTATTTTGTATAATGATTCCTCGGTCGAGCAAAAAGAAGACCCTGAATTGTTGATATGTAAAATTATTATATATATATACAAATATACTCCAGTAAAAAACAAGAACTATATATATATAAATATTCAGGCAGGCCTGCAATTGTTGACGTGACTTCCTCATTTCCTCTTGACTTTCCTCTTCAGCATGTTGGCCAGACTCTTTCACCAGCACATAAAACTCGTCAACTCCGTCGTATAAGTTTTGCCTCCACTCAGTTCACTTTTGGAAAGTGGATGGTGTTTATGTAAAAGCTGATTTTTTCCAAACTTGAAATACTCAATGGTGGTTGGAGTATTTACATATACACCACAACCGCCTGATGTGCGTGGCACCTTTCTTCTGGCAATTTTGTTTTGCCCCAGCAATCCTCGACCTTAGGTTCGAAGACATGGATATCGAGTTGGAGGGTTGAACAAATGACCAGCGGAAAGATAAATAAGATATACACTGTCAATTTAATATTGTAAACTATATATATAATACCAAGTGTGAAACAAAGGAAGATTGAATATCTTCATCTCTGGTGGATAGACTGGCGGATTCGTTTTCAAAATTGGAAACATGGTTCTTGCCAAAGTACGGGGTCCATCCGAGATCATCCCTCATCTCCTTCTCGGACATCCATTGCATATCTTTGGTTACCTTGATGCTGGACTTCTTCTTTACCACGATTTCTAATTCCGCAATGAATGCGTCCTGAACAGATTCGATAGCTTTGCTCTTATATACGTTTAAAAACTTAAGATACAAATTTGAATGTTAACACATGATACTATATATAGATATATACCAGTGAAAGCTGGCCTTGTTCCAATTACACTCCATGAGGAGGTCCGCCAAGTCGTTTTTGTTTCGCTTGTTGAACTCTTCACGGACCCATGCATCGCATTCCAAATCCTTTCGCTTCTTCTTAATGGCAACAAGTCTTCTCAGTCTTTGTTTTGCAGCTTCTCGCAAACGTTCCTACCAGAAAGAGGAAGCAGTATATATATATATTTACGAACATGGTTCTTTAAAGCAAGAAGCAGTCGTATATATTCAAAATATGCTGTTGGATTGACATGGGAAATAAGCACTCTCAGAAACAACCCCCCATCTCCCGCTGACAACCAGGCGCCTTTCGGGTTGGTGCCTTTTCCGATGATGCTCCAGGAGTGGGATGGGTTTCATCCGGCTTCTTGGATTCTTCAGGAACTTCAACGCTATCATCCGGCTTCTTGGATTCGTCAGAAACTTCAACACTATCGGATGTAACTGCAACAACTTCATTTTGTTCGGGTGGAGTATCTACCTTAGTTTCAGTTACGGCTAAGGAAGCATCCACTTTCTCGACCCGGGCAGGGGTTGCAATTGGTCTTTGACTTTCTTCTGGAACTTTCCCAGCCTGAACCGGCAAAAAAAGAATATATATAGAGTTGTGAAACATCACTTTCATATTCAACTGATGGATGCAACAATTTCAAGAATTATATTTATATATAAGAGACTTCAAATAAAGTTTGGTTGACGGGAGAGTACCCCCACCTCTGGAACATTTTCCTTTCCACCTTCACCTTCAACGACGATGCCTGCGTTCCGCAAATCCTGCTCTGTTGCCTCATGTTGATTTGCAAAACCCTGGCCCCGGCATAACGTATTCACGGTTTGAATTTCAGTTTTCTCTTTATATGAATCGTATTTTGTTGAAATTTCAACTGAATGGCATTTAAATAAAAACACTTTATAGCCGTACCTTCCATGTATATTACAAAAAAAATATTGGTAAACAAAGCAACAAACCGACCTCACCCAAGCCCTGTTCTAGATATAGCCACAGTAGCCGCTTGAGTCTCAGCTTCAGCAACAGGAGGAGCAACTGCAGGAGGAACAGCGTGAGCCTCAGATCAGTTGAGCTGGGCGGTGTATAATGAAACGGGTCTTTACTATATAAAATAAAATATTGGAGATGAGGAACCGTTTGATCCGGGTCACCGTGGAAATTGTTCACCTTGCTTTCCAATTCCTGTCCAGCAAAACAATTAAAGCCTACCAGTATAGATATATATAAATAAATTCATTAAAAAAACACTGGTAGCAAAAGCAGTTCAGTACAGTCCTTGACGAGCTTTAAAAGGTTTGCTTCCTCTTCTTCAATTTCATTGGCTTGGTTCATCAGGACGTCAACACCATCCCGTAAAGTACTACAGCTCCAACCAACAGAGCTATCCACGGTCTGCTTTCCAGCCATCCTAAATCTATATAGTTTTTATACAGATCAAGAGCCCCTGTGCGTCCAAGCAAAATGCTACGGTGAAACGGTGAAATTGATATTTCCCAGTTGCAGCTGGCACATGTGAAAGAAGTTGCTGGTATATACTTTGAAAACTCAACAAGTTGGGCAAATGTGTTAACTCTTGTTTTTCCGCTCTGGTTAATTGATCAATATCGACTTGCAAAAGCTATCACCGAGCCAAAAAACCCGACATGACAGCCTTAGGACCTGCCCTAAAAAACCCATCTTTTTTTTACGGGTTCCAACGGTTTATTTACGGGTTTTCCACGGGTTAATTACGGGTTTTTAAAACCCGGGTTTTTTTGAATTCTGACAAAGTACGGGTTTAGTACGACCTAAATATGGGTTAATACGGGGAAAGTACGGGGTTCTATCGGGGTACCGTTGTTTCCCCTAGGATCCGGATAGATATTTTATAAAAAATTGAATTTTGATGAACTTTGACCATCAAAACTTGAATCAACAGCATTCAATTAGGGACGTTGACATCCAGAATCAACAACAAAATCTGAAAAGCATATTTAAAGAGCTCTGTGTGATTCAAAAACATATCAGAAGTAAGGGGTCCCAAAAACAATACATATATTGATTTGAATTTGGTTAGGCAGGTCCCTTAAAAGCCTTTCTAGGCACTAAGTGCTTCCAGTGGGATGGAATGTGCAAATGCTTACTCTTTCGAAGGTATGTATATACCTCTTCCAAAGCAGCAAACTCAAGGCCAAAGCCCGGATCTTCAAACGGCATCCGCTCAAAGCTCTCCATAGCAGGTGGGAGAGACTCTGGGGCCTTGGAAAAGCCTTTGGCAGTGCTAGTAAGCTCAGAATACAAATCCACAATCTTCCTTCCAAAAGGAATTGGATATTCCCTTAGATATAAAGCAATGGGACCAGAAAATTCAAGTTTCCATACAGAATCAGAAACATCAAAATTTAAAGATCTTAAAAAGAAGCAACACTCATATACTCTTTTTTGAATTGAGTATTTGCAGCTGAGACTCTCTGTTCGTTTGAGTTGCCGTGTTCCTTTGAATCTCTTGCGACCACACTTGTCATAATATACAGTGCATGTTTCTACTTTGGGGAGCCCTTCTTCCTCCCGCTTCCTCTTGAAACCAGCTGCCGTCCCTGCGTAAACTTTTGAAATTGCAGCCGAGTTCGAGTATCCATAGTGCGGCTTAGGCGTTGGAGCCCCATAGTGCCCCATGTGCCAAGTGCAGCGAGTCACCTCAGCACGGATAGTACGAAAGGGCCCTTTATCATATGTTGACTCAAATTTGGTGTATATTTCTACATCATATGTTAATATAAACACGTACATTATATATATAAATTCATTAAATTCACTCGAGATGTGAACTCATATTCTCCAAGTCTTTGTAAATCGTCCTGATGACAAATGTTGAAATCCATCTCTGATTTTCAACCAAAATACTGTTTTAAACATCTTAAATTTTAGAATATCATTTCACAACTTGGGATAGGACAGCTGGACCACCAATGGCATTGAACAACGTTGCGAGTAAAAATCTGAAGGGCGGGAAGAACTTCAGACATGAACCCCCCGGCTGCTCTATGAACCAGCATCCCCCGAGGCAGGTTGTCACCAAGCACAAGAGGATTGTCCTTGGCAACATTTTGGTCTTTATATTTCTTTCACAGTGACAAGGGTATCAAAAGCAACTAAGCATCTTTGGTGAATAGAAGTAAAAAGCCCAGTTACAGGATATTGGGTTGAACAAATCTTGCAATATATAAAACAAACTACACTACCCCAAATAAAACACAATCATAGAATCAGAACTTAAGTTTTCGAAAACAACATCGGGATATATAGACATATATTTCACAAAACCCAATTTCATTCTTCGGCAGCGAAAACTATAGAACATATATTTCCACTCAAAAGGTTGAATTGTTTGGTCAGGAGAACTCCCTTTGGTGCATGCATGGAGATATTTCAAACAACTATAGTTTTGCTTTGAAAAGATTCCGAGCTGAAAGCTTGTTGGACTCAACCACACTAATGTGCTCATTGAAACCCAGAGAAGCACACGCCGATCTGCCCGATGTGCCTCTGTTTACTGGGGTAAACGACGAACAACGTAATGCGTAGGTTGCAAGAAAATGGTGCCATCTGCAGCCGAGAAGAGCAACCAGACAGAGACTCAGTGGCAGGTGGAGTAGCAAAAGGATCGGAGATAGAATATTCTATTCTTTCCGACAACATGTTTCTTTTCAAATCTGCGTATATATATATGAGAAAAAACAGTATATATATATATATCCAGGTGCCTCCTGAAGACATCCCTCTTTGATTGTGGATGAAATAACTACATGTGCATGTGTAAATGAACAGTAAATATAGATATGCATGTATTATGTTACAGGTCAAACCCTTTATACAGTTTACTTTGAATCTTTGGTCAGAAAACCTCAATATGACCATCTTTGAAAAAGGGCTAAATCAGTTCACAGTGCGCTGTATGAACGATTGTAAAACGTGTGATCGGGTGAAACCGCTGGTACATGGGTTTTTGAACCTTATGACTTACGACTTGAAAGGGCCAATCTAAACCTTCAATATATATATTTATATATGCAGTCACTCGTGTCCTTCTTTTGAAACCTATGTATATATGTTTGGGTTCTTGGGCTGATATCATGGAACCCTACAGAACAGAAACCAATGCCCCAACATTTTTTTACAAACTCACACTTTTGCTGCCAGCCCACCAGAAACCCGATGTGGAATTCATGTCCATGCAGTTGGTTGCATATGTTCTTTCCTTTCGAGATCCAGGGTAAACGATATCCAAACTAGCAGTGGCAAGGCCGGACGATCGCATGCATTTGCTTAGATTCGCACGCCCAGCGAAAAATTCCACCATCTCCAGGTCACCGAATCCCTGCAAGTTTTTTGGGAGAGGGTCAGTCAAGAAGGCAAGATATATATTTAAAGTTGTTTACGGTTTATTATGCATTTGAAGTTTGAGAGTTCTTTGTTTTTAACATCCTGACAAACATATTCGGTACAAATCACCATCAAAACAAATGAATATTTATTATGGGAATCCTGTTGGGAGACCAAAGATTATAAAAAAAAAACAGGTTGATTCGCAAGTTTCAAGAGACCAGATTTCCAAATGTTATATAATGGAAAATCACGCCAATTCACCCCATCCATCCAAAGTGCCACGACCATGACCCAATTCAAATTCTTGCCTCAACGAAGCCTGTGACTTCAGGAGACCACAAGATCATGAGAATGATCAACGCCAGGACCTGAGCATCATTGAGGGAAGTGGTGAGTTCTATATATTATATCTTTTGTGGGCATGTATTTTTCCGGAACATATTGAAAAGATGGAGGGTTCACAACTTTGAATCCTGCATTTGAGGTTCTGACCCTAGGGCAGCCCATTTTTTGAAGCTGGTAAAAGAAGAGATCAAGCTCCTTTGATTCCTGAAATCTGTTAGAATCCTCCATGGCAAGATTCGATCTTGGCACCTAACTTGTGAAGTATGTGGCTATTCGCACTGTCGCTTTGATCCTCTTATACATGCAGCATGAGGACGGGCAGTTGATACAAATCAAAGCTGTAAAAAAAAAGCAGTATAAATTTGATCATACATATCACTCAAATCCATTTGGCATTGACAAGCATTTTTAACAAGTGTGTGTGTGTCTTCGTGAAGAGCAAAATGAGGGTGTAAGCCATGCCGGCAGCTCCTCTTACTTTGGCCTGTTTGTTTTTGATGAACTTCCCACGGGCCTTCCACACTGAGCCTTTGCGCACCATGAGGCCAGCAGGCCTGCCGAACGAAAGATCGGAAATGGAGGCCAGGGGCAACGCCAAGGAGTGGCGTTGGTGACATATGCTTAACTTATATACAGCAGCTAGGGTATATGAAAATACAAGTTATAGCTGCTCAAAATGTATGTATATATGAATAATGCTGAACTTAAGACTTAAGTCTACCGCCTTAGGAGATATGGATCATATACTTGAACGTGACCACAGTCTTCTTCATTTTCTGCCAAAAAAATATTTAACAAAAATAACACACACACATATTACATCATATACACGTTTGGAGTGGCAAATCATGATCCAACAGTTTCATTTTCCAGTGGAGTGCGATCAAAATATGTAAGTTTCTCCCAGGCAAATTGTGGTGAAACCACACGTTGCCAATGCAAAATGTTCACGGCGATTGGATGATAAACTTCATTACCATCATATGATAAAAAGGCACATTCCTTGGCTGATGCCTTCTGCAAGTAAAACAAAAAATCAAAAGCAGCTGGTGGTTATCGATCTTTATAAACAATTAGGTGTTGAGCCTCCAAACAACCTCCGAACAACTGATCATCATTGATTGAACCAAGGGGAAATATCAGGACTGGTTGTTGGTTTGGATGCTTACTTTGTATACATAAAACACATTCAACTGCAGAAGGTGCTAAAAGGTCAGGAATGTGTTTCACCCCTGTGTGGCACACTTGGCCGCACCCAGACATGGAAGCGCACTCCTGTCTATATACCGATGTACTGGGATCCAAAAGTTTCATATTTCACTGAGCATCATCCGCTAAGTTCAAAAGGGCACTCCAAGCATTGTGCTTCAGAAGGTCCACATAGTGTTCATCCCTTGGGGCTCCAACTTCCAAAGCGTCCATGCTGGTCGCCTATAGCAATTCTACTTAAATATAACAAAGGTTGTGAAAGAAGGGCGTGGATTTAAGAAACCCAACATCAAAGCTACCATGCAGCTAAATACATAACAACGATATTGATAATGTATATATAACAGCTTTATATAAATAAGATAAACATGCATACATATACGGGAAGAAATCTATATACGCAATTCAGACAATATGTAACTTCTTGGAAGGGAGGGCCTACTGAGATGGAAATGTAAATCTTTGAAGTCTCAGTATACACTAATTAACTTGAACACTTGTTTCGAGAATCCAGAAAATTAAAATCCGAGTGGCTAAAAGCTCACCGCATTTCACTGATACGGCAGTCTTGTAAATATCTTCGCATGTACAGGAAGAGAAACTGAAATGAGCAATATCCTTCCCTTCACTTGGTGATCTGACCCCACATGAAGATCTGGTCCAATAGATGTTGAGGGCCATATGGTCAAACTGAGGAAGGTGGGCTCGTAGCTCTTTCTTAAACTTGTCCCCTGTTGCCTTCTCGACTATGTCAAAGCTCAAAGCAAAATCAGTGAAAAGGGTCACCAAACCCTCATCATCCAAACCCTCATCATCCAGACACTCTCCCTGTTCTTTGTTTGTTTGTTTCACCTTCTTCGTCTTTGCCGGTTTGTCATGGTTCTTGGCCTTTGCTGTTGCTTTTGCCTTTGCCTTCGCCTTCGCCTTCGGTTGTTTCTTTTCAACTGTTTGAACCTCTTCCTTTGAAGCCTTCGCCTTTGACTTTGCCTTAGCTGTACCCTTTGTACCCTTTCTACCCTTTCTGGCTGGCACCTTTGTGGGGCTGGATTCTACAGCATCATGCTCAGAGTTGGCTTTGTTGGACTTGGCTTTTCGCAGAATTCCTATCTTCCGTTTGCTGGGGGAAAGGCTGGATGGCTTTTCCACAAGATCAACCTTTGCCTTTTTTTTGCCTGGTGTTTCCGTCTCTTGGTTTTGATCCTTACTAGATTTACTAGTGTCTGCCTTTTGCTTTTTTCCAACCTTCTTCGTTTTCTTTGTCTGCTTAACCTGCTTAGCCTTCTTTCCCTTCTTCTTGCCTTTTCCCTTCCTACCCTTCTTACCCTTTTCGTCCTTGCCCTTGGAGCGTTGCTTGAAGACAAGCTGATCATTCCTTGTTACGAATGAAGGCGTAGTCGAGGAAGTAGGGTCAGCAATACCATTTGAAGAGTTCATATCTTCCTATAAAGGGGAAAAAGATCACAACATAAGACAACATGTTGACCGATTGACTGATATTACTTGAGATATATACAGCTTATAGGGGGTTGGTGTCAGCGTTATGATCACATCAAAGACTTGAGGCTCTCTCAATAAAATTGTTTCACATAGTGAAATTGATATGTTCAAACAAAAACTGATGGAACATAAAACTATATGTGCAGATTTTCCACTATACCCCTATCCTTTTGCAGCTCCACCTTTGCAGGTTGAACTTCTTCAGGCTTGGCACTTTCGCCTAAAGTGAGCGTGGGGGATCCAACATGGTTTTTTTGATATTGCATCCTCAAGGTTTCCGTAGGCAAAATTGGAGACCGAGATGTTGGAGGAGATATCGGTGATTTTTCGGCCATCACATCAATGAGCTGTGTCTCAGCATTGTCTTGAGCACATGTAACTTTCCTACCTTCAGGGACTTTACCATTGACGCAAAATAACATTTCAGGGATTATAAAGTATAAACCCGACACAGGTTTTGTATCCATGGCCCATTTTGCAAAAGGGTTTATAAAGATTTTGAAGTGTGAATCCAAATCCAAAAGACCCTAAGCTTAATTGGCCGGGGTATATTAGTGCGCCTGCTTCTGAACAATGTGGCTCCATATCGGAGGACTTCAAGGATCGAATCTGCTGGTTCAAAGAAGTCTTTCTTTCTTGAAGCCTGGGTGATAAATAGTTTTCCCCTTGCCATGTTAAAATTCATGGATCAAACGTTTTGCGTTAAAAGAATTTTCAGGTTTGAGTATGAAACGGGTATATATATGCAATAAAAGCTCAACATGTTGCGCATATATATTTAATAGCCAGGTCCCTTACATTTGCAACTTTGCTCTCGCAGCAGCCAAAACCCGTTGAGCTTCGGAGACTGCTGGGGATTCCGTTGAGCCCACTGATGTACCTTAAGAAGCTGGCAGATACATATATACCACTTAACCTATCAAACTTTATATATTGCGTAAGTTCGATATTGTGCAAACAAGGAGCTGACCAAGGACATCCAAACCAGTCTCAGTCTTTTAAATGGATCAATTCAATTATTATTTTGTTATTTTTCGGTTTGGGACTGGAAACGAAATCATACAATGTAAATCTATATATAATATAAAATAAAATCTTCCCAAAGCTTCACCCAAGAGCCTTCCAACACCTCAGGTGCCTCTGCAACTTCTGCACTGGGAGCTGCAGGAGGACGCTCGGTTGGGGGTGCAGGTTCCGCTGACGGCGGATCAGAAGGAACCACTGGCGGTTGGGAAGGAGAAACCCCTGGTGGAGGTGAAGTACCTGGGTTTTCTTCTTCCTCATCGGCAGATTCATCGTAAGCATCTGGATCGTCATCAGGATTTTCAGTTGCCTATATACAGGGTTTTGGGCAATCGATCAATTTAATTTCATTGAACACGAAGCCCAGGAAATGATTTATATTTTTAAACAAATTCTTATTTATAGGGTTGCACAAAATCCCCATACGTTTTTGGTCATTGTGGATCATGAGAACATGTTCTTTGATATTTAGCCGCACCTTTCCACGACGTTCCTCATACTTCCTGTTCACCTCATTTACTACGTCCTGCAAAACAAGACCAATCAAACAGGAGGTGCCGTGGAGAAAGGTTCATAAGTTATACTGACATAGAATTCTGAATAAACCATCAATCCATGTCCCCAACATATGGCTTAATGTTCTCCTCAAGCATGGGATTCAGGGTGAGGCAAAGTTGTTGGAATCTTCTAACCTGAATTCAAGGCAGGGGCCAAAGAAGATACAGTATGTACAGGCTGCCAAGAAAAAGCTTATATAAGGGATGAAATTTTCCAAAGAAATGGAAGTTGAATTCAATTGATCCAAACGCAAAACTGTCAAATTGATGCGAGCAACAGTGGAGACTTTTTGCTTACGAACCTTCATCTTAATGAAAGTCATGAACTTGCGAATGCACCAACTATCATTGACAATAGTCGACTCATCAACTTGAACTTTCAATTTTTTGTATGCTCGTTCCAGTTCTTCCCTCAAGGGCACTACTGCTGGCTGGGGATGTCCCTCGACCTCTGCTGTCTGGAGGCACACTATTTGTAAGACTTGATACATTGGATCTTCACATGCCTTCAAAACTGTCTCACAAATCCCCTCTGGAAACAACACTGCCCCAGTTGTCCGAAGGTGCTCACGGATCACCTCATCCTTCTCCAACTCAACTGCTAAGCCCGTGGGGTCATAGGTTGATGCTTTACCATCATCCCTAACCATAACTACGGGTGGCATCGTTTTTCTACCACCGCAGCTCAGATCCCAATGCTGCGGATTTGGAGAGGTCATCATCCCAAATGGGCCCCAAAACGTTCCAAGATGGAGATTGAATCCTCATATGTAAAAATCATGCATTATATAAAATATAAGTATATATATCACATTTCTTAACTCACGTCGGGGACTTAAATATATATTTCAAAAAAAGGATGATAAATCACCCAACGTCAAGGTGAACAACATGAAAAACGCTTGAACCCCATGTGAACTCCACACGCCCTTGCTCCAGGAGAGCCCGGGCCGTGCCTCCAATTGGTGCGGATGCTGCCATCGTGGCCGCCAGAAAAATTGCAGCTGTGTGTTGGACAGTTGGTTGCCCTATAAGACTGACTGATGGTAAGGTATATATATTCAAAAGGGCCCCCGTGTTTAATTTACACCAACCTTGGTCAGGGTAACTGTAAGAAGTTTGGACAAAGTAAAGTTCACAAACTTTACCGCCTACAAACATATCGACTTTCTTGAATGCCATGGAATCCTCCCTTGTGAAACCCTGCGGGGCACGGTCAAAGGTGACAAGTTTGATTGGCAAACACTTAAAACATCTTAAAATAATGAAAATGTAGGTTCTTGGAGAAAACCCGAGGTTTTTGAACTAAACCCAGGGTTTGAAGAGAAAGTACGAAAAAGACGAGGTCTTCAAAAAAGACCGATGAATTTGTAGGTTTTAGGTTCGCTAGGTATTACATTGTCAAGTATCATTGCATAATCTAGCAAAACCCCCGGGGAAAAACCCACAGAATCTGCATAGCTATGGCAGTATCCGCCAATGGCGAAGCAGTTCGGATGGCAGGATATCAAGACCCTGCCATTTTTGGTTTGTATACCCTGGAAGATGGGCATGGAACTGAAAAATGGAGGTTTGGTTCAGGAGATATCAATGTCCAAATGGCGTATATATTCTGATTTGTTGGTGCAAATATGGGGGTTGTGTAATTTGTAATTTCAACTTATGATTGACTTATGGCCCAATGAGGTGGTTTAACAGCCCAATCAGGTGGTCGGAATATACCTCCTTTCGTTATGGTTTGGCGGAAGGTGCCCAGGCGCCCATCAATAGATCAAGCGGTAGAACTATATAGTAGCCCCCCATCAACAGTTAAATGCTTCCAGGACCAAGTAATCTTGACACAACGCAAAACACACACACACAACTAAATGCAAGACTGTCTCAGGAAACGTTCTATATACAATCCTCTATTTTTGACGGTACTTGTGGTGTTCCTCTTCTGACTGTTTCTGAAAAATTCTGTTTTGATGCTGGAAAAGAACCTAATTTCATTTTCTCCCTTGTTCCTTCTCATCTCCCTTTACATTACCAGGGAAGTGAAATTAAAGATACTCAACCCCATTTTGGAGTGAAGTTCACCAACAAATCTTCGTGCAAATCACCCTATAGATGCTATTTTCTTAAAAGAAATCCTCAACATTTCTCAACTATTTCGATTTTAAGGGATGATTTTTCAGGTCACAACATTTCATTAACCCAAGGTGCTTGGGTTTGTGCTACTCGATTGCGAATGTTCTTCTTCATGGTATTCTCCAAGAGAGCCTTTTTATGACAATCGCAAAGGGTGAAGTGGAAGTCTCTGGTGGTTCTTGAAAATCGTCCAAATCATTGAGGGTGAAGCGTTAAAGCAAATATGATCCAATCTACTATATATGATATCTTATTATATATATATATATTCAACGCCTACTACTCAAAAAAGAACTGGTTGCAAGGGGGTATGTCAGGAAAAAATCGAGTTGTTGAATAGCCACCATTCAAAGAAATCAGCAAAAAAAGCAATGTCACACATGTCAACAATTGCTACCATTGTTGTGTGGCCTCAAGCACGGTTTCCAGGTGTGAAAATTACGGAGCAGTGATTCTTGCGGAAAACATATTGTATATGGTACTTGTCTGGTTGATGTTTGTTCCAAATCAGTACCTGGGGTTGTTTTTGAGCTGTTTGTTTTTCAAAATTCGCGGCGGGATGTCGACATCCGGGACATACAGCAAATAAACTGGCCAAAATGTCACGAACATAGTTGGGAAAACAATTGTGATAGGTTCAATGACATGTTTCACAAAAATTGGGTTGCAACACTATGGCTATGGTTGGAATTGGTAGTTCGCATCTACCTATGGGCTGCATGAGTTAGAACGAAACTCAACTGCAATTTGGGTTCAAATTATCCTTGCTAATGGTAGCTTGAATGATGTGAGGAAAAGTGCTGAATCTCCGTCAAAGATGCTCAGGGCAGAATACATGAAAATAGCTTTCTAACCATCTCCTACGGGAAGTACTCCATGAAACCCCCCAACAAAAAAAAAAACATCCCTTTTTCTACCATTCCCCTATAGTCCCAAACAAAGTTGGTCCTCAATCTCCTTCAAGAAGGCCGTCAGATCCGTTTGCTGGCCTTCCATTCCAGGAATCCCCAGGAGATATATTTAAAACCATGTTGAATTTGAAACAACCGAACCAAGAAACCACAGGAACCAACCCCAAGCAACCAACAAAGAGCCTAAATACCCGGAGATTTGGGACGTTCCACTAGACTTTAAGCTTTGGGGTGTGTGGCTTGAGGTTACTGTTGTGGCCATTAAGATGGTTACTGAGATACACAAGCATACTGACAGGCACGAAATGAGCAAATTGGTAAATTTGTTGTAACATTTCTTGGCAATGATATCCTCGGTTGCTTCCAGTTGCTTTATCTACTCTAGTGGTTTCAAACCATGTGAATATGTATCAAGTTGGAAACCAGCAGGTAAAATCACAATGTTTGAAACGACTACCATTAAAAAGGTGGTTGTCCTGATTATCCCATATGCTCCATGGGACTGGAACATCTACCTACATTTAGCTTAAATCTATGGAAAAATGTAAAAATGTGTATAGGGTAAATATTCCAGTCCCATGGAGCATCTGGGCTTCATCAAGATTCGCCCAGCTTGTAATTTTTGTTCAACCCTCATACGGTCCTACGGGCAATGACAACAAATCCCTGTTGAGATCTACAAACTTCACCCCATGGTTCACAGTTGTTCACAACGTGTTTCTGGCGGAGCTGTCATCAACAGCATCAAGAACCCATCATGATTGAGCTGAGGAAATCAAGAAAAGCCCTAGGGCAAATGTCGTCAGCTTAAAGGATTTCCCTGATGACAATTTAATGCCACTGGTAGCAGTGGATTCATCACAAAAACTTCGAACTTTTCATTTTGATTTCAGGGTATTTGCGTTCTACCCTTCTCTCGAAACCAGCTCAAAACTAAAGTAACCATTTTAGTCAATCAGAAATTGGTTGTTAGTCGTTTGATGGTTCAAGAGTTACCCCAAACGAAAGCTACCATCACCCTGAAACAATAAGTTATATATACTGCAACTCAACCACCTCCCCCCCCCAAAAAAAAAAACACTACCATCGCTTGATTAGCATCACCCTTCTCCATGTTTTCGATGTTTTTGTTCCAGCCTTTGCTTTTAGAAGCAGCCATGCTCATAATTGATTTCTCGATATTCATCAAGGTGGTCTTCTCTGGCGACACGTCTTTCCTCAACAAACCGACGGCATTGGAGGGACTCCGAAAGACATCGGAAAAAATGGAAGTGGTTATCTACAAGGTGGGCCCTTACCACTTATAAATGGGGTTTTAACCCCTATAAGTATCTATAACTAGGGTTATAACACCAGTTACCTATTTATAAGGCCATTTCTAGGGTATATAACCCCATTTGTAACTGGTAGGGGCCCACCTTGTAGTTGGTGGTTGAACCAACCCAATTGGGAAAAATATGCTCGTCCAAATGGGTTCATCTTCCCCAAATATAGGGGTGAACATTAAAAACATATCTGAGTAGCCACCACCATTTGTTATGTCTTGTTATTGTTATTATCAACTCCGTGGAGTCTTAAAATTTTCAATTTCACTGGCAACTTTTAAAACTTAGAACGTAACTGTTTATCATACATATCATCTTGATGGAACAAACATCGCTGTTGTGGTACCAAGGAGATTCTTTGCACCCGCAACATCTGAATTCATCCCCTTCTCACCCGAGCCACATGCGGATGGACATGCGCTCTTTGATGAAGGCCAATTTGGACCGCAAGGAACTGGCTTCGGAGACCTGCCAGTTTTGAAGGGACCAAATCTTCAGCAACAACAATAATCGGAATTTGGGCACCTAAGCATCATATACTTTGGATATATGCCCCACCCAGTAGGAAATAAAGGGTTATAGTTTATAGGGATATTCCCTACTAAGAATGTCATATTCCTGGTGGTGACTGGCATCCTCAGTGGGGAGTAGATCCAAACATATACTAAGCTGAAATTCTCTGAAAACTCCTTGGAATATTTGCCGAACATGATACAAAACCCAGCCAGAAAAAAATAACATATCTACACTTGAGGGGTAGATACTCAGCTCATGTCATGTCATCAGAAATTCAACAAATTTCTTAGACTTTCCAAGCTTCGACTTATTGTTTTGCTTCCGGTGAGAAGAGTCCCGAAATTCCACCAAACTGGTAGGCAGTGGCAGCAACCCTGTACTTGAAGGTTCAGGTTCATCAACATGCCATGAAAAAAAATCGGGGAACAAAAAAACACAAGAAAACAACAATGCTGAAATCAGGATCAACAAACAATACCCAAAGGGATCCATGTTTTTTTTGTATATTTACCTCCATTTTTGGCTGATTTTATATGGTTTAAACATGTATAGGTAAATATACCTTATTCGTCCCATGGGGATCCGTCATCTCCACAGAAACACCTCTTCGCTTACAACAGCGAAGATAAGGGTCGAAGCCACAGATGCCAAGGTGATGAGCTTCATTTTGTCCTGCCCAAAAATGGTCGCGGAAAAAAATGGGGAAATTCTATGGTTAGGATTGGCCTACGAATGGATTGTCCCAAGTAGGAAGTTAGGAATTAAATGGTTAGGATCAATGGGTTAGTTCACCTACTTTTAAATGAGGTATATTGGGGTTATAACCCATTTACTATCCATTTACTAACTTCCTGGGACATCCAAGTAGATTACCTAGCCTTAGCTTGACTTTTCCCAGGCACATTTATTTTTTTGGGGGTACAACCAAGTTGGCACCAAAATATTCTGCAGATTTCGACGAAGAAATAAAATCAATTTTTGTTCGATACAACATTGTCGTTTGCTTTTAATGCCGGTAAATCAGTCCAGCAAATTCAACCCAAGATGTAGCCATTAGTTCCTCAAAATATCGATGCTGCTGAGGGATAACATCCCTTCAATCGGGGTGAATATGCAAAAACCACCATCTGGCTATGGCTCAATGTAAGCTGGAGCCTCCAACTCACTGCCCCTTGGAATCGAGGTCATCTTTAATTGCCATGAATCATATCCCATTCCGCTAAAAAAATTGAGTGCACAATCTGTTGAGCTTCCACCCGGTGAAAGGGTGAGACGGTAAGACCCCCAAGTTGGTTCTGAGACGGTGTCCTGAATGAAAAAAAAATCTGCTACAGTGCGTCGAGAAAACGGCACCGCGCACGGTTTGGCACGTGAAATGCTTGAGCCGAACAAAAATGTGGACGATTTTTGCCCAAGCTGATTCTCCGGTGAAAGCTGTGGGAATTTTAAAGGTCTTCTGTGTTTGCCCATTTTCAGAAAAAGAATGGAAGAATGACCTCAATAGGGAAAGAGAGATCCTCCTTCTCAGGAAACTAGTAGAACAAAGTGGATTCTTTCAAAGGGATCCATCCTAACACTTGAAATGTCTATGACCCCAAAACTGCAACCTACACACTGAAATTTCAGCCAAAAGGTGAAATCAACATGTGCCTTATCTTCACACCTTCCCATTTCATAGTCATGTCAAATATTTAAAACAACATAAGTTGAATCATTAAAGTCACTTGGTAAGTCTTTCGATTTCTATATTAGGGAAGCACCTGTGTTTTCAAGGAACCTTTTTTCACCTCGACCTTTTTTCTTGCTGGCATCTTTCAACGATTTCCGGGATCCCAAACATTGAAGCGATGGGACGAAACCACCCGACGAGATGACGAGATCCGAAACAGCTGCGGTTGGAAGAGGGGAACACTTAAGGACTGGTCACCCTACAGCCCCTAAAGCATCCCCTCAAGAAGTAAGGCCTTATTAAAGTTAAGGTACGTCAGGGAGGGGGAGGTTGACCAGTCAAGTCAAGAGTGAGCAATGTCAAAAAATATCACTGGGGAAATTGAGTGATCTGGAATTTGATCTCGAAACCAAAGGACTTACATTTCAGTATTTCATTCTCGGACATTCATTCTAATGTGCCTACTCCTGAACATGTTCTTTATATACAAAGAATGTCCTTCCGACTATACAAGTTTATCTAAATCAAGAACAAACAAAGTACACCTATATATACATATTACACATCTTAAACTGCATGCTTGTCATGTGCTTACCATGTAACTATATACCTAATATGCTTGGTTTTTCAACCCCCCCTCCATCTTCCACCCACCCACGCCTCATGATCTACCAAGCGTTCCAACAACATATCCGATCGATCCATGGAATCCATATCCAGGATATCAATCCATGCAGAACCACCTGCCATGAAGGCCACGAAAGTGAACCCTCTGACACCCCACCACCCCCTAGACCAAAAAACAATGGAAGTTGATGAAGTGTTAGAGAAAACTTGGAGGTTTTGATATATTTTCTTCATAGGAATTTTTGAGGAATTAATTTGGAGGGGATTTTTTTCAAATTTGGAATGCTAAATGGAATGAACAACTCACATCAACTCACACAGCACTTTCTTTGCAAATGGAACCGTTGTTTGGTTGGTAGCGGTAGCCGGGTAGCCATCTTCGGGACCATCTTGCCTGCTCCTAGAAGAGCACAGTCAGGATACCTGGGCCCATGATGCGGGCCAAGGCAGTTGGGATGGTGATGATGATGATGATGATGATGATGATGATGATAATTATTTGCGTTATCATTATCATCTGATTCTCAATATTGTTATCATTCTAAATATTATTATTTTGACATCTTGTGCCTAGCACTATTGGCTGTCATCATTCACCATACTCACTACGATTCACCATTACAATCATAACTCTTACTGCAAATTACTGCATCATCAAACAATACACTGTATCCTTAGCTTCTCATAACAACGAAAAGTAATGATAATTCACAATGATGAATAAAGATGAATAAAGTAATGATAAGTAAAGATAATTCACAATGATACCACCCTCCCTGAAACTAACCAAAACACCCTTCTAAAAATAGGCCTTTTGCCGCCCTAATTGACAAACGTGAGTATATTCTAACCATCCAATTTTCAGGTGCGAAGCTCTTGGTTTGCCAAGTCACTCGTGCCAAGAAACACCCTCGGCTAAAACAAGCACCACTCGCATAGTGCCTGGACTATGCTGCTCAAAACATGGCCCCACTGGTGTCTGGCATCCTGATGAAATCATCAATTTCCCGTTTAAGCCCAATGAAACGAAAACAAGGATAACCTGTAAGTCAGTTTTTAGAACGTTCAGAACTTTTCTTGCTTGAACATTACAATAATACACTTTGAGTTTTTGCAACGCATGCCCCTTTGATTGGTCTGAGCCTGAAGCTAACTTCCGCTTGTTCAATAGGCCATACCATCCATGTTTACTCAAATATCAATCTTTATATATATATACGTATATATATATATACAATATATACATGTATACTTTATAGTTAGATACGTACATTGTTTTTTGAATATTTGTGGACACAAAGAAAAAAAAGGTATGGGTAAATAATACGCCATACGTGGATGCTTAAACCAGGCATTTTCCTTCCCACTCGGACCAAACTGTGGGGCACCTGTAAGTTCGTTCGGAGCAAAAAACCTCATCCAAATTGAGTTTTCGCAGTCGATGACTTTTCGAGGGTTTTTGGATGCGGGGAATTCTAGACTCTAAGGCTTTAGGTTTTAAGAATTACACCCTGGAAAAATTAACGGCTAAAAAAACCCAAAGTCATGGAGGTTTGGTTCATTTGATGTTCCTTTTCAAGTGGATGATTTGTAGGTTCGGTGTTAGGTTCGGGAACTTACAACATTCGAGGATCATGGCTACCTGGAAATAAGCTTTGTTCATTTTACACAGAAAAAGGTCCAGTATCAGAATGTAGGACCTGCAAAAAAACAGATACTTGCACCAGCCTCCAATTATGATAAACACAATAAAACACTTGCAACCATGCTTGTTAGTAAAAAACATATTATATATATATAATAATTATTGGTCAGTTGGGATCATCTTTCCAGGTACGAGTGAACATTTAAACACTCAGCAACAAAGAGTCCTATGAGTCCTATGCATCTGAAACGCTTCATATCGTTCTCCTGGGGTCGACCATCATGCCAAGGCAAGCCACTAGACGATCAGAACCATGCTGCTTTGCACACACTGAAGAAGCGTTCTATCACATAACTTGAGTTGAGCACAACGATCATTTTTCTACCCAGGTTGTATTTGTGACAAATCATGACCAATTCCCCTTCCCCTGTTGTATTTGTCGTTACTGCCAGCCATATGCATACTACTAGCACTTCGTGTGTGAGATTGCCAAAACCCACCGCCTCAAAACAGTTACCATACGCATCTTAGGAGAATTTGAGACCTTGAAGTTGATAGTTCCATATCATCCATGTATGGCATATACGGTTTAAGGTTTTCATGTAAGTAAAGGAATACCAGTCCCATGGATGGCCAAGGGGCTGTTCCCACCCATCCCAAGGCGTGTGCACGTTGAGGCAGTGCAAACCTCTTTTTTTTTGTTTGGAACTCGTCAGCAATGGGAGATATAGCTGATGCAAGCTGTGAACTTCATAAGGAGTTTTCTTCACAAGAATGGCTTCCAATGATTCATTGATGGTTTGGTACTCCTTTGGATGATGCTCATATATAACAAGTTTTTGGGGGTGGGCTGGGGGAGCAACCCTAAAACAAACATAAACTGAAGAAGCCTAAATCAGCAAAATACATATATAACTGAATTCAACACACTTCTGTTCATCTCGGTCAAAAGCGTATCAACCTGAAATGAAGTCAGTTTAAACGATTTCCTTGTAACTTGAGCAAAAGCCCGTGCGGCCCATGGTCGTGTGATGTCGTGAATTCACCACAATAATTTCACTCTGATCTAGCCTCCTCTGGCTCCATCTCTCTTTCTCATCTATAATTACAGTCTTCGAAACATTCCCCCCCCAAAAAAAAAACACAACAACCTCATGCACCTGCAGCACTTAGATACGCAAAATCCAATGTATATGCGCTGATGCACATAGATGCATATAGCTAAACAGCCTGTACATGTAGAAGTTGACTGATACACCACTGTAGTAGCACCACAAGTTCCCCGAACCACAACAAGGGGGGGACCGGGACCGTGTTACGTTGGCATCCCCCTGGGGTAAAACTCATATCGCTGTCGAGGCTCAAATCAAAGTGCAACAGTGACCACTCACCTGAGTCAGAATATCAGGTGGTTCCTTGGCAACAAAAGTTTTCGTTCTTCAAATTCTGATTTCAACCCATGCCAACTACAAACAATATGAGTCAAATTAAAACATTTCCCCAAGGCATTTGGGGGTAAACAAGAGAAGCAAGAATATGAAACCACTTACTAGTAGTTTTAGATTGAAAACAAAGACTAACTGGGAGGGTCTCAAAAAAAAAAAGCGGCTTCCGAATGCCATCTGTTTCCTACCCCCAAAAATGGGTGAAACAAGTCGTAGGCCAACAACAAGTCGTTTCCTAAAGGGGATCTTTGCTAAGATGTGCTGATCAAAACCGGGAGGTAGGCTCCAAATCGCTCCCAAATGCTCCCAAATATGAAGGGATTTTCAAGTTTAGATACCTCCAAATGCAAATAGCTTCTTTTCCAAGCACCAGCTGATCATATTTTCAGTTCGGATGTCCAATGTCAGTAAATGTATGTTTGGTGGAATTCTTTTTGAATGTCACTGACTTATGGACAACATGCTGCTTACTCAATTCCCATCTTAGCAGTGAGGTCGATTGTTTTTGTAGTTCAGGTAGGAATACCCAGCATCCGCAGCCATCCGAAGCATAATATGAGCCAATTACATCACAGCAAAAGTAGGTGGATAATATCGGATCATCTACTCACCAAAAAAAGATCAAATTTAGCCAAAGAAATCCCTTTTTGAACAAATACCATTTATACATAAAAAGGTAGTTTTAGCAAGGGACCCCTTTAAACCAACAATATGCCATCAATGTTCCATCTCATTGGTTCATACAGCGTATACTGCGTATACCTGTTGTCCGCATCCTTCCCCACCAAGTCACTCTTGGTGCAATGAAGGGCACAGCCTATGCGGCAGTCCAGAATAATTTTGTTGATGCTTCAGAAATCCGGTATTCACCAGTTGAGGTTGGTAGTTTATGATTTTATGGATTTCTGAAGCATCAACAGTTCTTACAATGCTGGCTGAAGAATCAACACTTTTTTTCCAATAGGAGATACATGGATCCAGATGGGTGGATGTTCCATCCATTGAAATGAAGCTGTGGATGAATGAACTTAGGGATAGGTTTGTTCATAGATCCCTGGGACTCGGGTTTTTCCCACATGACTCAGCGGCCCACCAGGGGAGCTGAGTCAAGGGGGACTGAGACTCTCCACTGAGATACCAAAAATATATCCCCCGAAGTCTGGTGCCTTTTTTGGGTTGGGGGTGATGTTGTTCCCTGAAATGTTCCCACCAAAAAAAGGGGGAAAAAATGTGTCGGAAACCCTGCTTCAAAAAAGTCCAAATTCATCAAAATCTGGTCAAATGGAATAACATTTCACCCAAGCTGGGTTTCCCTGAAATAAGGGGGATGTCTAATCCTTAGCTACCTTTGGGGTGTGAGGTCGCTAGAATTTGACTAGATCACTTGTTCACACCCTCAGCATAACCATTGGACCATGTGAGCAAAGCCTCTTATCTTCCATTGAATCCTCGTTGTTTAATAGGGATCCTGGGATCCTTACAATGGTTCATTAGACTCCCCCACATAACTACAGGTAGTATGATCCCCTATATATATATCCTAAACAACTACAGTCGTTTTTTTTCTCATTTGCTCATGGCGCCTTGTCAAAGTCTTCTAAGGCTTTCAAAGGCAAGCGCACGACCTGACGTGTCTGCTGGGTTGGTTTCTCCCATGATGTTTAGGTATCCAGCAGTTCTTAGATCTTTGCTGAAAAAAAATATGGTTCATCACTGGGTGACGTTGTGACCTAAGATTTTTGCTGCTTCACTGCTAATTTGATTAGTAAACAAAATACATTGCTAGCAAAGATTTTGTCAGCCCATGTCAAGGCAAATGCAATGCAAAATGCGTGTCATGTGAGCCTCTGAGATCCAGGAACTCAATCAGAAACTAGCATACTCCTGCCCACTAACAGTCACCACCAGGAATATGATCTATATTTTTAGTAGGGGATCCCTATAAACCTTCATTTGCCACTGACATCCTGGAAGGGGGGGACAACCCAACATATATTCATACTCCATCTATACCAAAACTAAACTCATCTATCCCAACCTGTGGGAGGAATATGTTAGTACATGCGTTTCCGTTGCCAAGCCCAGGTGCCTCAATTCCAGACATTGCCTTGTGCTTAAAGTCAGGCATTTCCAGCAATGGATGGTACGACCTGGGTGGCAGAATGGTAAGCAAAATCTGAACATGAAGCACCTTCCAACTGTCCCAAAAGAAGACTTGGAGCCAAATTCAAAGGTAAGAAACAACGATTATTTTTTCTAGTCTACATTTTCTTTCCAGTCCTAGGTTTGGGCAGTCATCATCCTAAAAACATCTTGTCTTATTCTGGAAGATTCGACATCCTTCCCGGGTTCTCACCCTTGAAAAACTCCCTTCCCAAACGTAACGCTAAAAAAAAAAACATCAGGAGGCCAAGGCCCGGGCAAACTACCCAGGATGCTCCCGCGGCAATGCGCACAGTCACAGGCTTCCCAATCCTTAAGGGTTCACCCCAATGTCTGGTGGAAAAGAATGGGTGTTTCCAAAAATAAAGGTACCCCAAAATGGATGGTTTATAATGGTAAACCCTATTGAAATGGATGATTTGGGGGTACCCCTATTTTTGGAAACACCCCTATTTTTGGAAACACCTATTCTGGTTGGTGGTTTTTCCCCAACCCATCTGAAAAATAGGATCGTCAAATTGGAAATCATCTTCCCCAATTTTCGGGGTGAACATAAAAAAATATTTGAAACCACCAGCTAGTCGAATGTTTGCATCCTTTTCTTCGCATCAAGGTTTCCTCAAGTTGCATCCTCTATACCATCTAATTTCATGCGAGAAAAATCACAAATTGAATCAAGGCAAGTAGAGGTAATTTTTGGGAGGATTGTCATGTTTTAAGCCACAAATGGGTTTCAATTTAACATGTTGTTTCTTGGTGAGATGGTAGGATCAACATGTTTACATATGTATAGATTGAGAAATCAATGCAAATACCATCATTCAGATACTCTACAAATGCAAACAAGGGCACAATGCTATTCATAAAAACAGGTTCAACGTGAAAAGATTCAAAAGGCATACAGCCATAGTTCGATTTTTTCCCTGGGAGTAAAGCCTTCATGAATCCTGATTCGTCCAATTTCAGGTATAGTGAGTGCTGAAATTTATCTTGTTCGAAAGGGTGGATGAAATTATAGGTCCGGTTTTTTAGCGGTTGAGGTTTATTTGGACTATTTCGGATTTGGGTGATCCAAATGGCACCAAGAGTGTGGGCCTCCTGAGTGGATGAGATATACATCATGCTGCTTTTGCCAGTGATATGATCAGTGCAAAGACTTATGCCAACATGCTGGAGTCACAGGATGGGTTTCTCTGTAATTCTCCTCCCAGTAAGTGGGCAAAAAAGTGACCATATGCCATATTCACACATATTCGTGGGATATTGCCATTGGAATGGCAAGTAAAGCAAATATTTTGGCAGCAATGAGTAGTGCCTCGAACTCAATGGCGCATTAGTATGGCGTGCACATGCTAGTAAATCAAGTTAATCATAGCTTCTATAGTCATAGTTAATTACTCAATATACACTAGTGCTAAACAAGTAAACGCGCAACAATATCTGAAATACTGCAACCAAACATGTGCACTGCACGTCCAAAGCCCTAAGCATAGATTCATCATCATCCCAATCTTCATCGTCTTCTTCCTCCTGCAAAAAGAAGGGCTTGAACAGCAGCCGCAGCTCACTGAAGACTTACACCCAAAGCCAGATTGCTCTAGAACAAACATTGCAGTTCATCATCTACTCTCCCTGAAACTAACATAGCACCTGAAAATAGGGTTTCCCAAAAGGAAAATAATTTCCCACCATTTTTCAGGGGCGAAACGGTTAGTTTGAGGGAGGGTATATATTGGTGATCATGTGAATCATAGGAAACCGTAGCACCCAACCTGTCACAAAATAGTGATCATATGTGTTCCAACCAACCACTTGGCCTAAACCTGCCGCAAATGGGGAGTCAGTTTAGCAGTGATCAAAATCCGTACGTGACATTGCTATCGTATACTTGTTGGTTAATAGGAATCCTTCTGACTCATGGCTTATTAGAATACCTATATAAGTGGGGCGAGGTGAACTTCATCCCCTTATATTACAGAATACATAACCCAGGCAGGGTTTACCCAGTTGGTCACTGCTCAGTTCAAAACCAGAAGGCACTATATAAGTGGTACATAAGTGGCATGTTTCCTGCCAATTGGGTGATTACATATCACCAAGCCCACCTATTAAGGGAACCAAAAACAGCTATTGAATCTCCTCTTCCCAATCTTCATCTTCTTCTGTGGTATCAATCAAGCCCAAGGCCGAGTCAATCTCAGCTTTCCTGAGGGAGCAATCGTCTCGTCGAGGTTTTAACGCGGTGCGCCCGGTGCCCGGTGCCATCCCGTGGATATACGTTTTTTGTTTCAAATCCCCTTAGGAAATCCGGCATTTTCAACACAGAACCAGGTAGGTTGTACAATTTCCAAGCTAACCAGCCGGCATTTCAACACAACACAATTGCGTAGCTAGTTAGACAAGTGTGAGGTATCAAAAACAGAAAAAACAACAACACTATCTTTCAATAGAAAGAAACATGTAGTTATAGGTGCATTTTTTTCACTTGAGCACAGAAATTGTGTGGTTGCCGCTTGACACTAGGTCACTATAGTGTGACTTGGAGAAACCAATGATGCATGCCAGGTACGAGGTACGCGATCTTGTTGTTGAAGAAGGCATAAAGGAGTTTGATGACTTAACAAGAACACCAACAAAATGGACTCTGAACAACATCTGAGATAGTCAAGGTCTTTTCCTTCTAGGGAAGTGTATATATCAAACTACTGTTTTTGAACATCTTCTTGGAAACTATGACGCATCTTACTACAAAACACGTGAAATACACAAACTGTGAGACTGAACCTTGTGGTATTCCAAGCTTTGTCAAGTACTCCTTCTGTCTCCAAAACACGTCTTCTCAGAAAGGTCCGTCCACAGGACTTGGATGCATCCAAAGCACTTGGAAGCTGGAACATGCCTGAAATACAAAACAAGGTCGCCAACTGTTATGGCTGGTCAACCGGGGCCCCCCCGTAACGTACTCCCCCTCAGAAAAAAGGGGTTTAATAGCTGGCTTTCTTAAGGGAAACCAATGGTTAAGAAGCACCTGAAGAACGCCTTATTTCTGGGCGGGGGTAGGTTAGGGGGTAGATACGTTAAGTTGACTAGCCATGAAACAGCAATGGGTCACTAAAGCCTCAAGTGTACGGGGTATGTTTCCCTAAAACAAAAAGATAACATACCAACGCGTTTTGCGTTTTGCAGGAAAGATCATTTCCCTATTAAACCTGATCTTTTCTCTACAAACATCATGAGAAAGTCAACCTGCACCATCTTGGTGAAGGGACATGCCACATAGCTCCCGTTTTACCACCCAACCCCAACCAACTAACAGTATTCTTCACCGTTAACAAGCATAGTGAAAGGTGTCAGGGTGAATGCATTTCACAACAAACGTCAGCAAATAGCAACAAAACCAACCCTGCCTTTGTGTGGTTTTCAACAACTCCACGAGATCCTTAGCTTTTGCGAAAAACCGCGGCGCATCAGATTGATCGATGTGAATTCTGAGGGGTGCATTTAAAATCCGTTGATAATCAGTTCCGTAAGCACAGGCTTGCAACCAACGGTACTACTTAGAGTAATCACATAGCTATATTTTGCCATTGGACAGTTTGAGCATGCCCCCCCCCCACAAAAGGTGGTGGGGTTATAGTAACTATTGTCACATAGTGTCACAATGAATCCGGATCTCAAAACAAAGCCTTGGCCAATGAATGGAACCTTGGCATCAAGAGGAATTTGAAGGAACAAAAGATCCTCTATGCTCAGAAGAAGTGGTACTTATAGAATGCCCTGCTTGAGTTCAGGATGTGTATATGCATAGCGAACTGACTGGGTCAGACAAACCCTGCGTTCTCGCGAATATCTACCAGGGATTTTTTTAAGGAAATACAGAAGCGTGCCTCCCAACAGCCGAGCATCTTTGGCCGTGCGATTTTTTAACTGCGGCTCCTCGAGAAAAGTATAAACCACACCTCAAGTGAGACAAGAAGACGATACTGCAGGTCGGAGATCTTAGTGAAACTACCCACCTTCTGTATCCCAATGTCTCAGAATAAGACTGAAAATCATCAAAAGTGTTTTTTACAGTTTGGTGGAAGTATATGAGTACTAAGTTGTTCATTTATGGTGTGGGGATTCATCCTCTTATGATGCCATGGGATTTTTCGGAAAACCCCCACTGAGGAAAACCCCCACTGATCTTATCCGACGTTTTTTCCAGCGAATCCATGACGTGGAACCGCTGGCAAAGAAGGTCGCCTACATGTTGATGGGCAAAATTGTGATACCTTCCATTTGCAGAATATCATTCCATCCATTTGCAAGGCAAAATGATGATCTGTAAATATATATATATCTACAGTAGTTGAAAAGTAGATGGTACAGGTGTCTACATCTTGCTTTCTTTTTCGGACCCTTTACATCTTTACGATCACCTACCTTTTGGTATCGGCAAGCCATCTATTTTTACCGTTGGACGCCACCTTTGCAGCTCAGGTATACCCAGCTTTTCGATTGGACCAGGAAAATCGAAAAGAGAAATCTTCGACAGAGATGTAGGTGAAACCACCACCACCGGAAAACTGACATGGAAGCAAAAAAATGATGGTTTCCTATAGGAATCTCCTTTTTTCAGTAGGCTATTGGCAGGTGCCATGTGAATTTTTGGGGTTGTACATGGCAAGAATAACCGTGCAGCCTTTATTTCGATGATATCATCTCATGAATAGATTTGGATTCGTCATATGTCTGAAAATTAGATATGCGCAAATGGACTGTACATATACAACTATAAACATATTTGTTAACTATACGAAACAGGCCTCCAAATAAATCAAAGGACATTTACAAGGCCACTCAAAAATGGAATCCGTAAAATAACTTGAAATCATCAGATAGTGCACTCAATGCTCTACATTCATCTCTAAGATTGAGGGTCGCTTTTTCCAAACTTGGCAAAGGGCACCTTTTACATGTTCATGATATGTCTCAACAAATGGACCTATAGAACAAATCTGTAAAAACAAACTTCAAAACAAACTATGTAAGAAGATCTTCCATGAACATAATTATTCCTCCCCCAAACAAAGATACCATTTCAATCCGTTTCATCATCTTTATAACATCCACATCCATCAGAAACAACCCCGGAAATCGTCGTTGTTTACCAAGGTCACGTGGAAAACGTGGATTGAAAGATTCCACCGTGTCGATGGCACTTAAGCCTGAGATAGCCCCCATGGGATCGCCACATAAGGTACATAAGGAAGTGAAATCTCCTTATTTCATGGAAATCTCGGTTGGTGAAATATATTGGACACTACAGTTGCATGGGAATCTCAGCGTCTCACAGGCGCATCAGTGGGAAGGTTGGTGAAATATCATGATCATATTACCAGCTTCTTCAGGTCCTGATCTCCAAAGATGAAGATCATTTTTGTGACCTTTTCGGGGCTTGAGCGACCTTCATTTTTAGGAATCAAAAGGCCATTTTGAAGAAGTTGGTGCATGAATGGTTGATTTTGTATGGAAAATGCAGGTAAAAATAAACCATACCTGGATGCGATGGGTAAAGATCAACCAAATGAAGGCAAATATACCATACTTAGATCCTATGGGTTATGGCATGACTGGATGCAGTCTTTAAAATGTTTCGCGGTGATGGTTGGAAAAAAGGGTCCGAAACTAAGCAAAACGCCCCAGAAAATAGGCCATCCCAAAAGGAAATGCATCTTCCAACCACCCATTTTCAGAGGCTATGTTAGTTTCAGGGAGAGTATATTGTTCCATCATCCTGAAAGTTTTAGTCAATTCAGCCAAGCAGGGCTACACTAGGGATTTTTTGAGTACGAAACTCCTCCCCTTCAGCGCCATCTTTTCGTAAAGATTGTGGGGGGATGCCCTGAGTTTCAATGGGAAGTTTTGGCAATAGATGTCTGCGATGTTTGTATGAGGACACTCAAAACTGCTATGATCCAATATGTGATATGATCAAACAAGCTGTATCTAGATAACAATCATGTACCTACTACATACAGTACTACATTTTGCCTTGATACCTATCTGTTGATATTCATCTCTCTCCAAACTCCACTCACCTAACTGCTGTTTCTGTTTCTACCATATTTCATCAAAGCAGTAATTAGACCCGCACTATCCTCAAACAAAACTCATCTCACTTGTCATCCATCACCACCTTGCATACTCTTCCGGTACTCTTCACCATGTCACGTCGTAAGTATTCGCCCAGTGATCTCGGCAGATCGTAGTTGATCAAGATCCTCTGATTCAAGCGCATCGGCGTTCTTTTCAACGGGCCCCATCATTGGGATCTCAATTAAGAAAACACATAATCCCTAAGTGAAGTACAGTAATTCTATGCAATTTCTGAAAATCTTAACAAGAAATTGGGGATGATTCATGATGGAGCATGTTTATCTCAGCGTTGACACGTCTTATTTCACCTAAACGTAAACTGAATTCGGAAACATCCTCTGCAAATCCAAAATTGAAAGGAGTGTTTACGATGTCATCGGTCTCGTTTCGGGACGACGTCATCGGCCATGTTTTTTACAAAAAAAAAAAAAAACAATCTTTCTGGGAAGCAGATGTTTTTGTAAACGAAAACAACTTCAAGAGCCACAACATTCAAAGTGATAACCCCTGGCAAGATATACGTCCAAATCCAAAGAGTTTTTTTTTTTCCGGGCTTATGTGCTCTTTAGCTCGGGGGTTTAGACGTAGAAACTTCACAACATCAGCCTGTTGAAACACCAAATGCAACATGGGAAGGCTAATGGTAGTAGTGATACTACTAGTGATAGTTAATGAAGTTGATGAAGTTGATGATTATGATGATTATGATGATTATGATGATGATGATGATGATGATGATGATGATGATGTGGATGAGGATGATGATGACAGTTGATAAAATTGATGATGATGATGATGATGGTGATGATGATGATGATGATGATACTGATCATGATGATGGTGATGATCAAAAAGTACAATCGACTTACATTCATGACATGATATACTTGTGCTTCATTTACCCAAATTAGAACCTTCCCTTGAGGCAGGTCGAGTTCAAAAAACACTTACCATCTGCTCCCCTACAAACATACCAACAGCTAATATCCATTGGTGGTTTAGTGGATGTTAGTGGTTTATTCAGGTTCACTTCTTAACCATACATGGGATCCAAGCACTACATACCTACATTTGCCCTGTGCCCCGTCTACCTTCACAGTCTATCAATCTTCTGGCGGATACTCCCATTCCGATATGGCATTTGCATTGGAAGACATTTGGGAATTTCGAGCAACGTCAAAAAAGACTTCAAAGAGTGATTGCAGTTCAAGGTAGTTGGTAGTTTCTACCCAATGATAAAACCATGTGTCAAATTTAGAGCCTTATTGGAAATCCTTCCCTGATAGGTCCCAACAAAAAGTTGGTAGTGATAGGCAGCAACTTCTGTCAAATTGAACTTGTGAAGGAAAAGACATTGCAAACACCACATCGCGAGCGAAAAGATGAGATATACGTATATATGTTCTCTCAGACACATACACACATAGTTATACAAACTTGGAAATAAAAAAAGTATAAAAAAGTATTGAATGCCTCGAACTTGATTAAAAAACTAGACCCCAAGTGGGTACCCGAAAGAGCAAAGCATAGTGGTAGGAAAATATGACATGAAATGAAAGGGCCGTGATGTCTCAGTCCAATTGAACACAACCCAAAAATTACCAACCTGTTTTCGCGAAGGGCGTTTCTTGTGACCCCCAGATGATGGCGTTCCACATGACGATTCCCAATCACAGATCATTCTTGAAATCTGAATATACACGCAAGAAAAAGTAAACGCGGCAGAAGAGCAAATGTAAAGTCAAAAAACTCAAGGCAAATAAGCCAAGTCAAGTAAGGCAAGTCAAGTAAGGCAAACGCGCCATTCAAGAAAC
>DF240717.1:0-37598 GCA_000507305.1 Breviolum minutum Mf 1.05b.01
AGGAGGAGGGTGAGGCGGAGGCGCGGGAGGTGCCGCAACAAAAACGAAACCCCACCACACAATGTGGGGAAAAAACATCATGTATTTAGTGGAGCCACGTATCTAGTGGCGCCGGTGGGGTGCGGAATAGACCGCAAAGGTCAATCTAACATTTTAACATACATGTATTAGAGATTCAACGCTGGAATTGATGGACTGTTGGCACAAATCAGCGCAAAATAAATCCAAGACATCATCCAAGTCGATGGACTTTGGGATGCATCCAGCTTGGAAATTACCATCAAGCATGGTACAAGATTAATTGGGTTGTAAAAGCACGATAGTCCCAGACAAAGTCCCGGGCAAGGATGACAGCGGCCAAATTGGCTGCAAGACCTGCCCAGCTGATACCAGTACGCTTGGTGTTGGCAGCTTGCTTGCAGGGGGTGTTGTTGATTTTCTGAAATTCCTCCGCTGTCACACCTCTGGAAAATAGTTCTGTCGGCATTTTGAGGGAACTTTTTGAGGTTCTTGGGTCGTATGTTGAAGTTGACCTCGTGCGGGTTGAAATTGACCTCACTCGTTAGACGTCCTGGGGGTACGGTCTGCAGGTAGAAAAGAGGGTTATCATATTGTGTCCGGAGTGGTTTGGTAGGTTCATGGAAGTTATGACAGGAGTTCCTACCAGTAGCACCGCACGAGGCGGTGGCGGAAGAGCAAAGACACTGACCAACTGACTAACCAATGGCCCAAGTGACGAACTGACTTCTTGACTTACTGACTGACTGACTACCACTAGCTAACTGACTAGTTGAGTAACTGGTTGACTAACTGACTAATTGACTGCTTACCTGACTAACTGACTAATTGACGAACTGACTAACTGACAAACTGACTGATTGATTAACTGACTACCTGACTAATTGACTAACTTACTACTTGACTAACTATCATTGACTGATTGATTACGTGACGAACTGACTTGTTGACTGACTGACTGACTGACTGACTGACTGACTGACTACCAAGCTAACTGCCTAATTGATGAACTGATAAATAACTGAAGAACAGACTAGTTGATTTACTGATTAGCTGACTAATTGACTATCTGACTAATTGACTAACTGACTAATTGATCAGCTGACTGATTGATTGACTGACTATACTATAACTGACTAATTTTTCGGCATCAGAGCTTCAAAAAAATTCAGTTTTTAAACATTTTGACTTGCAAATGTGCTTCGCGCCACAGCGCCGTGCCATTTTTCGACATCGGGACTTCAAAATCGCTCCGAACCTGATGTGTTTTGACTTGCGCATGTGCGTCGCGCCACAGCGGCGTGCCGTTTTTCCAGATCGGAACTTCAAAAATTGCTCCGAAGCTGAGGTGTTTTGCGTATTTTGACTTGCAAATGTGCTTCGCGCCACAGCAGCGATCATATTTTTCAGGATCGGAACTTCCCACAGCGGCGTGCCATTTTTTCACTTCTCCGCTGAGCAGCTACCTCTGCGCCCGCCGCTTTAGCGAGCCTACTTTTTTGAATCTCCGGAGCCACGAATCATTGAAAAAACACGCGACTTTCCTAACATTTGGCGGGCGCGGGTGGAGCTTCTTTCTAGATTTTCTAGTGACTCTACTCGCGTGTTGATCTTCTGTCCAGTGACCCTACTTGCGTGTTGATCTTCTTTCTAGTGCGTCTACTCGCGTGTTGATCTTCTTTCTGCTGACTGGACTTCTCTACTCTGCTTTTCAACTGTCCATGTTGTCGGAAGTTAGACTTCTAAACTTCCTTCGATTACTTCCTAAGTATCCTCCAAGTAGATGCACTTCCAATCGAAGATGTGCAGTTTTTCCTGCAGCAGATTGCCAGTCCATCTTTGAATTTGTATCCGCAAACCATATAGTGGAAAGTAATTGTGAGGGGTCCTCTTAATCGAATGAAACCATCGGGGGTGCGGGATCTGGTGTAATCCATGATCTCATCAAATTGGCACGTTGCAACCTTGACAGCGACCTACAAATCATGTTTGATGAATGGCGTCCAGCTTGAGAACTAAAACACGTTTTGTGACCAACGTCAGAAGTTCGTCAGGGGGAGCCGTGATTTCATGAAAAGGCCTTGGTGCATCCTGTTTTCTACGCCACTTCCATGCATCCATGTTGTGAAAACAAAAAACACCTATTTGTCGACGCTCAAACCTACGATTCTTTGCCTGAGGATCTGTAGCAGCATCTGATTGTGGTTGTCAGAAGGATTACATCGACATGGACCGTACAGGCCGTAAATTCTGCCGATGTTTTACGTCCGTTGACAGAGTTTAAGGTTCGAAGGGTTGCGAACTAAGTTGGAATGTTTTTAACCCAGGTAAAAATATAGAGATCCTGGTGGTGATTGTTTTTGGGAGGGGTTTCCAAAACCCCAAATTATGAGCTAAAGATCCGTGACCCCCATCCAGCTGGAATCCTCTCTTGTCAATGATTTACAGTATGATTCAATAAATCCCGCGGGGTGAAAAGTTTCCAGTTGATTGTTCCTCGTTTGTAACAGCTGTATTTCTTCTGTCTCCTCCATGGAGATCCGAGAATCATAAAATTGGGTAATGCCAACGTCATTTACAAGGATAAACCTTGAAATTGTGTACCTACTAACCAACTTGTAATTTCCTTCTATAAACCCATAGAACATTCAATATGGGGCTTGAGCTGTTTAAAAAATCTGCAATGGCCGGTTTGCAGCATTGCTGAGCAGTTGACCACTGACAGGAGCCTACAACTGTGTCAAGTGCATTGAAGGAATGAAATGCCCAGCCTTATCCTCGCTTGTTGCCTGCCTACAAACGCCGGGGTGTGGATTTTTTTGTGTTGGTAATCAGAAGAGATTGAGAGATGGATCAGTATCTAACAAGTGAAGATTCGCAAAATGTGCAGGATTCAACCTAGCTCAGTATTTCTGGATTTTTGAACCATGAGTAGGATGTGATTGGATCTTATAGTGGAATTGGAGTCCATTCTTGCNTTTTTTGGAAAATTCAGGGCAAAATGGCAGTCCAATTAGAAAAAGCCAGCCTTTTGAAACCATGGGACTCGTAGCTTGATGACGAAAACTCATGGGACTTGTCTCGTGGCCGGTGATTTGAAAAAACCGAGGTGGATTTGGAGCGAGGCGAGAGTGATTTGGGTGAAACCTTCTTACCGCAGATCCTGGCAGGGTACTATACCCCCACAAGCGCACCGACCGAGGTCTGATTATTCGGGAGTTCCGTGAAAATGGGATTTGGGGGGGAAGTGGTTTTTGCCAAAAAAAAGGCACTAAACGAAAGCCAGGGGCCCAAAATTGTTGCTAACTTGAAAAAAGACACCCTTCAAACTTCAAACCGTTTGGTGTTCAAACAAAATGGTCAATGTACAAGAAAATCTGCCAGGGTAAGGGATGATGTACTAGGAAAAGTAAAGCGCCAATGTTCGCTATGACTGGGGGGCTGCTTAAATCCTGTAGCAGTGCGAAAGCAAGCACGACCATTTTACAAAGGGACCGTTAATAACCTTGACTATCCACTGTCGGAGTGCGTTGTACAGTGGTACTTTCATCACGACAACCGGTTGGAAGTATCGCCAGAATCTCTGGCAGCAAGTTCGAAAAGTTCGAAAAATCCACTGTCGGAGTGTTTAGGCATAATCAAAGCAGTGGCTTTGACTTTATGTGGCAGTTTGCCCAAGAAGTTCGTCTTTCATGGCTCTAGATGTCAGATCTGCAAGATAGGGGGAAGATAGCCTCATGGCTTTGAAGTGTGTTCACTTTCATTATGGGGACTCAGCCACCTGGACGAAGTTCTCTATGGTGACCTTAGGATATCTGGTCTGATCAACCAGTCGTACCTGCATCTGCATGAAGCTAAGCCAAGAACCTCATTCGGAATGGCAACAGGCTAACCCGGTGGGGGAAGCCGAACGCGCAATGTTAGGTCCTCTTTTAAGACAGGGGGTCGAAGCCGAGTGCGAAGGCTGCGAGGGTTCAAAACCGAACGCGTGGTCCATTTCATGTAGACAGAGCTCCCAGTTTAAGCCTCAAGGATGCCTTTACGTATAAAGGCATATGTTTGGCTACAATGTTCTTTGAAGCCATTCCCCCCACCCCAATCCCCACCTTAAACCCCAGTCCCCCCTGTTAGACCCTAAAGGATGCAGGCATATGTTTGGCTACAATGTTGTTTTGTCACTTTAAAACCCTTTCCCCACCCCAGTCCCCACCCTAAACCAAGTCCCCACCCAGTTAGACCCTAAAGGATGTCTTTACATATAAAGACATTGTAAAAGTTGTTAAAATGCTGTGCCGGCGGTGAGAAAGTATATGCTTGCGTTTGAAAATGGACCCCCGGTTTTTTTTGTGTTTGAACATGACCCTCACTTGTGTTTGGACATGACCCTCGGCTTCTTGGGGCCCAAAATGATGTCCCCGACAGTAAAAATGGATTCTAAAGTGCTCTGTGTTTGAAAATTGCCTCTGGAATGTGTTTGAAAATGACCCCCCTGCCGGCTAAGCCCAGAACCTGATGATTCTTATCCGGCAATTTTCGATGAGCGTATCAATTAAATGAACCATCTTTCTACTACATCATCTGGGCTGGAAACAATTTGACTAAAATTGTTTAGACAGGCCTACGTGATACCGTTCGAGTACGCCTCCTTTACCAGACAAATCAATATAACGGTCATCAGTTTGTCTGTGTGTGTGTGTGTGTGCGTGTTTTTAAAAAATTTTCAAGTTCCGGGAAAAAAGGTTCGAGGATTTTGAAGTTCCAGCCTTGTGTTGAGTCAGTTTTTTTTAGTTACAAAAAGTGATAAGTGAAACTGCTTTCCGACCAGATTACCGCCAGCTAGTTCTTTGATTTTCGGGCAAAAAACCACGTTTCCAAGACTTCCTACCAATCCCCACCGTTTGCTGCCCAAAATGTATTGAACAGGTCTTCCGTTGTGGCAGTGCTGCGGCCTGTCCCGGCGGAACACCAGGGTCTTGCTCTGGTGGGTTGGTCGAGACTCCCTGCTCAGCATGCCCTGCAGGCACGGAAAACACAAAACATTTTTTGCAGTGGTGTGTACAAAAAAACGCCCCATTCGTTTCAAGGATTAAGGATCAAGTTGCAACTGATTATTTGTGCCATGTTTTGAACCACTGGGCGGGTTGGTAGTCACCAGGTATTTACATACCAAAACACGCACAGAGACAGACACACCACCAAAACTTGGAAATCACCTATTTTTATCCAAGTGGCACTTGAACCCAAAAAACAAAACTTCAAAAGGACTGGTGGTGTTTTCCCTATACAACCATTTACCCTTCGTGAAGATTTGGGAAATGTTCCAATCCAATGATTCATGCCATTGACATTGTGTAAGCCATGGATCGTGGCTTACCCGTTAAAAAAATTCGCGGTTGGAAGATGAAATTCGTTTTTGGGGCATTCTATTTTCAAGGATTAAGTTATTATATTAGTTTCAGGGACGGTAAATCATAAGGGCTTTGCTTCCCACAAATTGACGGCTTAGGATGATGCTATCTATTATTCGAGTTTCCCCACCCAGAGTGTGAAAAGCCGTCACCGCCTGGCATGAAACATTTTTAGGGGAGTTTGGGGATCTCAATTACAAAACCCACTTACTTGGGACTGGCCACCTGGGAGAAACTAGAATCCCAAAATGTATCTTCGTACTCAGGATCTTAATCGGATGATTCTGCAAGTTGGTGGATACAAAATGGATTTTCCCAACAAAACACAACTTGCTGTCCCAGCTTGGATCTTCAGTGAATCTTCAGGAATTTTTGGGTGTAGTGTGGATGTTAACATCTTAATTTGAGCTTGAAGGTGGTGGGATTGTCCACCATCAACACTGTTTTCTTTTGTGAAATATTTTCCCATTTTTTCTGTTGAAAGTTAAAGCTCAGCGGAAGAAAACCGTGTGCCAGGTTCAACATGGACCGGCTCAACTTGTGAAGATTGTCAAGGATGGCGTCAAGCAATCTGGGCAACTTTGCGCAAAAATCCAGTGAGAAAAGTGACTTCCTTCCCCAATCCCCAACAGCCATCATAGCTTTGGGCTCTTCAGCCACAGTAATGTTTTCGCAGCAAAATTGCTCCCAAGGTTATGTCTCGCTGCTCGCTGTTGGGGATACCACCTGCATTTGTTTTTGTTATCTTTCGGGCTGAATGACTGACATATTTCGTGCCGTTCTCAAGCGTAGATGTCCCATCAAGTTTAACTAGCTTACAGTAAGAGCTGGGAATGCTCCAAAACAATAGAGAAGTATTGAGATAAAGAAAACACCCCAAAGTAAAACTAAGTAAATCGGCAGATGAATGAATAACAAGCAAATAAATACATGAATGAACACATAGATGAATAGATCAATACCAATTTGCATACCGTATATTCAATAAATAAACATGGAAAAATGCAAACATGCATAAACAACAAGTATTTGAATATGAGCGTACAGTCATTCATCTCCGAATTCATTGGCATCATTCTGAATCTATTTGAGGATGATCCTCTCTCTCTCTCTCTCAATGAATATGCATGTAAAGATGTAGCTCTTGTATTCATTGCCGCATATTCATATGCATGTGGAGTATGTGTACATTTTTTTTTACTATTTCACCATAGTCTTTACGACGACCCATCCTTCCATATATACATATACTTTTACCTGGCCGTGTATATATTTCCATTTACATACTTATATATGTACTTTATATATCAACGTATATCTAACAACCAATATATGTATATATATATACATCTATATCTGAATCTACTATATCTATATCTGATATCTATGTCTAATATCTATATCTAGTATCAATATCTAATATCTAAGATCTAATATCCAATATCTATATCTATATATCTTCATATCTACATGAATCCATTCTGTAGTAAATTTGTATACAGTAATTCTATATCGAACAACATATCAATTGAAAATGACATATTGACAACTGTGGCAACGCCATGTCTTTTTCGACTTTCCGTGCCGAGGCTCTGGCTGTTTGTGGGATCTTTGCGGTGCTGACCTCGCTGTACTACATGACCACTTCCAAGGCTCCCGAAGATACACGTCAAAGTGCAGCCCAATGAGGAAAAACTGAAATTCATCGTTTACCAAGCAGAGTTGTTTTCTGTCAGGAGTTCCTTGCATTTTTCCGATAGAAGGGACCTTTTTTTTTGTTGCCCAAAAATTATCTTTTTTTTTTGGTGTGCGGGGTTTAAGGGCGGCAAGCCTGGCACAATTTGGGTTTCCAGAAAGGTTGAGCTGGGTGATGGAGGGTGCCAAAAAATGGGAAGGTTTGCTTGGGGTGTTGGAGTTGCTGCAGCTTCTGGAGGATTGCCAAAGAGGTTTTTGGACGAGAACTGGTTCTGGAGTTATGATTGGAAGGTTCCGGAGGTATTTCTTGTGTTCAGGAAAGTTTTGGTAAGATTGGACCACCTTCAAAATGACCGAGATCAAGTTGTGAGCTGGCTAGTATGCAGATAATGGGGGTTCTAGGTACAAGTTTACTTGGGATTTTCCTCCGTTCACTCTTGTGATACTGCGATTGTACTAACGATTGGTACCAAAAGAATTGGATCATCTAGGGACTTAAAGTGATGGATTCATCCACCAGTTTGGACGTGATGTTTATGCCGGGGACATGAACCAACCGCAAAACCTGTAGTAGCGTCAATGATGTTTTGAACAGTCTTAAAATCCTTGTTTCCTTTGGATATATATAATATAAATAAATGTATATATATATATGTATACATCATTCAAAATCATGACGAATGGGAGAACGATCGCAACAATGCTACACCTTGAGGGATCTCTTTGACGGAAGGGTCCGAAGGTTCTGGGCAGTTTTTCGGTTTCGGGAGAAGGTCCTAGAAGGGCCAGGGTTCCGTATTTTTAGGAGAATTGTTGCGGCGTTCTGGGAGAGAAAGTTGTGGTAGGTTCGGAGGTTTTGGGATAGGAAGGTCTAAGGTTCTAGATAAAGTTGCGGGAGGGTTCCGACAAGGTCGGTAATAAAGAAGACTTGTCCAATCAATTTTGATTCCATACTGCTCTGGTGGGGATATTACCTGGATGGAACTGGAAGTGCCCAGAACGCGAAGGTACATAAGCGACTAAAACACCTGGAGATTGCAAAGACTATTAAAACATATACTAAAAGGTAATGTTCAAATAGATGGATCAATTCTTCGCCCACTGTGTGACTGGGGGCCAGAGGATTTACTGAGGTCATATTCATGGACCTCACATGGAGTACCCTCTGGAAAGCGATTCACCACTTGGCCCACTTGTCATGCCAGGTGACAGCAAAAGCCACAGTTCTCTTTGCTACCACCGCATCTTTTGGGATGCTGGTGATGTCAATGCAGAACCTGGGTTTGATTGGTATGATGACAGTGGAGTGGCCATCGGCACTCGATGGAATCTTCAGCATTTGTAAGTTCCTCCTGCTGGACATTGACAGCTACGGCTTCAGCTGCATTGCAGGCAGGACATCTCGGATGATGATCAGTGGGTGTGATGGACATCGTTTTGAGTTTTGATGCGAACATGTAGGAGCCATACAGCCATACCCCTATCTATTCTTGATGCTTCACAAAAGTCGGACATTTTGGTGTGATTTGAGGGCCTTATTTTGAGATACACCTTGATACATCATAATATACCCTCATTGGTAGAGCGAGAAAACGACCACTTCTCCGTTGGACACTGGAAATGTCCATCTTCGGATTGGAACAGGTCAGTCCGAACCCATCCGCTATCTCCTGAGCGCATTGATCTTCCCGGTGGGTGTGGCTTGGCTCGCCATTTGCTGGGGAGTGTCCAAACTCTTTCCACAGAGGTATCACTGGAATGGATCAAAAGTGGTTAGCTGCATTGGCGCCTTCCTTCAAGTGGGATTTTCCACCATGAGTGCTACATCCTTGGCCCCGATGATGTGCTACAAACATCCCAATGGCCTACGTAGTATTCTGAAGTATCCTGGCGTTCTTTGTGGCACTGCGGATCATGATATGATGCTAGTCATGGGTTGGATCCTCTTGACAGTCTTCGTGTTGGGCTTCGTGGCCCTGTGTACCTTTGCAGTCAGTATGGATACTCGGCTGTTGACCGTTTCATGAAACGAAAACACAGTGAAAGTCGCCAGTGCTGTTTCACCTGATCTCCTCCAAGATCTTTTAGATTTCCGGTTTCGAAGAATCTGGTAGAAACGTCGGGATTTGGACTGCCACTTGGTAGGTGCCAAAATGGAGCGCTCAAAGGCAGGACCATCTTGTGGCAGCCGTGCGCTTCTTGGTCTTCCGGTTCCGATTGGACAGTTGGTGGTTTGGAGTGCCACTGCTGGTTCGAGGACCCTTGATCAACTTGCCAGTGGTCCTGGCCACGGACTTTCCACCGATTCAGGTCGTTTGCATTGCCATGGTCTTGACCACAATGATGGCGTCTCAGACGTGAATGTCTTGCATCCTTTTTGATGTTTTTTTAAGCCAAGAGGAAATCTGTTTCAAGTCTTCCTAGATGAACCTCTTCTGCCTTCATTGGATTCCTTTCTGCTTGTCCTGCTACCCGAAAATGGTCATCCTTCACCAATCAATTTTGTTGTCGTGATTTTAATTCCAATACTTGGTTGGTCGTAAATTAAATTTCCAGCCCAAGCACTGGCAATGTGGACCCCACCGGGGATGCCCAAGTCACTCGTTTTCATTGGGACCCAACTTTGAGGTCTTGCAGATGTTATCTTGGCCCTGGAAGGTGCCGAAAAAAATCCTCAACCTTTTTTTTGGTCATTTTTATCTTGAAAACCTCCAAGCACAAGGTGGGTTTTAGATAGGTTTTTGAAAACTAGCGCGGCTAGCTGGAAATCCCCATTTTCAATAGGAAATACATCTTTAAATGGTGGATTTTCTATGATTTTCCGTTGTCATGTTTGTTTTCGGCGGGGGTTAGGTTTCTGAAATATTTTCTCAGGTGCCAATGCTGAATTTGACCGACTGCACTGTTGGCTTCTGCATTGTCTTGTTAGTCACAACTTCGACATTATACCTCAATGTCATTGAAGCTGGGCCTGCCATTAGATCGTCGGAGTGTTGGTCAAACTGCTGACTCCCACTTATAAAAAGGCAGCTGGGGGACAGATAAATCTTTCCCGGGGGACCAACATCCCACGCACGCATTTGTGGTGGGGACTGGGGAAGGTTGAGGAGCGGAGAAGTCCCAGCAAATTCCAGACAAATTCCAGGTTCTCCTGTTCCGGAAAAAGATTGTTAGAACTTTCTGGGAAATGGACGGTTCCAAGATCAAGCTGCCGGAAAGTTGAAGGCTAAGCTGTCGTGGAAGAGAAGACTTTGCAGATTTTTTGATCTCCAACATACAGCTCTCGCTGTTGAGTATATTACCTGAGATTTCTGAGGATGAGACCATGTATGAATTTGCTTCGATCGTTACCACTGCCATGCTTAGTGGCATTGGTGTTGCCATTGGCATCATGGTTTGCATGACCGTTGCGGCGCTCTTCCACCGTGCTGCTATGGGGGGGAAGAAGGACCAAAAAATGGCCAGCAAAAACTGGGAGGGGAGCATTCCAAGGTATACATACGATTTTTTTCCTAGTCTTCATCCTCCGGCACTCTTGTTTTACAAAATATTTGAGCATCACCAAGGGTGGAAGCTAGCACATGATGCTAATCCACTTGAATTTCTGGAAGAGACAGACATTGTCTCCATTGATTGTCTCCAAGACAGGTTGGAACGATAGAAGGAGTCCTAACATGTAAAACAGCCATTTGTTACTACCACGATCCAAATGCTCAACTTTTGTTTCTCAATTGTTATTAGTACAGCTGAAACTGCTTCAACAAGCGACATGGGAACGTTTTGACATGCGCGGTCCTTTTGTTATTAGGGGAATGATTGGTGACTAGCATAAGCCTTAAAATAGGCCTTGCATGGCCTTGCCAAAAAAACATCGTCTCCCAATCACCATTTTTCAGGGTCTAGGGAGTATAGCTACAGTGTGAGCAAAGAGTAAGTGGATATACAACCAATTATAAACCATATATTTCCAGCCAGGTCTGGGGATGTTAACCCACTGTTTTTTCCGAACTTCAGACGTTTTTTTCAAAAAATGGCCCCGTTTCCTTATGAAAACGAGGAAATTCACGTAAGGGGTAACCCGCCTGTTGTGAACGCACGAAATTACCAACCTTAGCATCAAGATCACCAACCTCGATTCCACCCACCGTTTTCAACAGGTTTGGCCCACAAATCCAGCGCCACAAAACTCCAGGAGCTGAAATTCTTCAACTTGGGATCAGTCCCTTCATCGTGGGATCTGAGTAAGAAAGTCAAGGTTGAAGTAGTGGGGGGGAGGAAAGATCCGGAAAAGGGGACACCAAAACATGGGGGAAAAAACGGGCAAGTTGTTATACCTGGATCTTCCAAATATGTAAAATTTATACCTTTTGGTAGTTGTTTTTTGGTAAATTTCGGCACACATTTTACATACTTGGGGTCCAGGTATAAGAAGACGTCCTTTAAGAAAAGGTGAGTCAGGTCAGTTTTTTTCGGAGAGCTTGAATTGTCGAGATTTTTCGAAATGTTCCCATAATTTCATCATTTCAATCATGAAAAATGGGAATCATTGGGGGGAATTAAAATTGATGCTGACATGTATGGCAATTTTGAGGGATAAGCCGGAAAAAATGGCGCATGAAGTTTGGTTTGGCAATTCAGCATGATCCCACTTTCAGTCTTCGAACATTTTGATTGAGAAGTCTCTCAGTAAAGACTCCGACAAGACTGGTTTGAAGGTATGATGTTGGTGGCTTTGAGCCTGTTTTTTTGAGACTTGTTCATTTTTGAGACTTGATGATAGTGTTCCTTCACTAATTCTGTGGACGACCAATGGTTTGACCATCCAACTCCTGCATGATGTGACCCATTCCCAACAACATGGTGAGGTTCAAAAACCGTACAAAGCATTACATAACGAAACGACCCAAATGTGAGCGAACCGTGATCCCCTCCCTTTATTGGTGACTCAGTGAAAAGTGGGTGTATCTCAGTGAAAAGTGGGTGTATCCCTTCTCTTTCAAACAAAAACCACCATTTTCCGTTTCCTTTATTATGGGAGAAAGAGTCAATATCCCTCCCTCACAGTCATTCTCCCTTCGGCTAAGCTCTAGGTAAGATTCTTTTATTTTCTGTTTGGGGGGATTAAACCAATGCAAAGGGAGTGAACATTTTCAGTGTTCTTCATTAATATCGCTTTGTTTTGGGTTTTGTTACGGAAATTCGTTGGTGTGAAAAATACATGACGAACCCAAAACTCGCTTGAAACAAACGACATATCATTTACAGTACCTGTTGGGATGCCAAAACCCCGCAGGATGCGTCATCAGGAGGATCCAGAACTCCATAAAAAGCCATCAAAATGATCTGAACATAGGGGTTTTCCCCACCTTTGTGGCTGCTACTCTTCAATAAATCCATGCTGCGTCATGCTGCTTCAAATCCTTCCAAACGCCAGGCCTTGGTCGGGGAGCTGGAGGCCATCGAGTTTGAAGAGCTTAAGAAAAAGTTGCTCAGCCGCAACACTGGTGGGGTCGGTTTCCGGTGGTTTCCGGAAAACGTTTCAGGGGGGAAAGGTTCATTCCAGGGAGCCCGTAACGGGTTGGGCATTTCCGCTACCTGTTCGGATGAAGCTGACATCCCCAAATGCCGTCGTCCGGCCGTTGATGGCGAAGAGGAAAACAACAATCTCCCGCAAAAAAAACACCCATGCTCCTTAGTTTGGACGGGTTGAAAACCTGTAATTAGTTAAGAACCTAGCAAATTGAAGTGGCACGCCGGAGGTCGGACTGGTTCTGGTATTACCCGTTATGGAAATGGAGTATTTGCATGATGCATGGGGCCCTCTTGCCAAAAAGGTGAGATATGCAGGATATACATATAAATAGAATTAGCCCGACTGACCTCTATTTTTGAAGTTCAACCCTCGAAAACAAGGCCTTTTCCAATCAAAACAAGGGTCATTTGGGTTCTAGGTATATATCATCATATCAGAGTCAATGTGGTAGGGCCTAGTGGGGGTGAGCATCAGTATGTATTTTTTACAAACACATACTTCTTGAAGCTTTCGACAAATGAATTCTTCATTCTCAAGCTCTAGATGTTTGGCCCTCTGGTGTCCACAGTGCACTCAGCCTTCCGTTTTTAATTCCGCTCACCTTCCTCTAGTGATCACAAACCCAAACTCTCATGTTTTTTCAATGCGAACATTTCGGCTAACAAAAGTATCCCAATCATTTCCGCGGGGGCGGAGCAAGAATGCAATGGTAATTAATTTCCTCCGTTTTTTTTTCTGCATCTTTTTTTGGGTAATGTTGGTACCCCCCGCGGATTTGGGTGGTTCTTTTATTTGGGGCGGGGGCGGACCAGCCAGAGTTCTTGTCCAATGATCAATGTATTAGATGTTTATGTATATGCATATATCTATAAATACATTATACTCACCACTGCATACATGTACTACGGATGTGAGTGAATAGATCCACTACTGTAATTTATCGGATAGTGAACACCTTTTCTGATTGGCAATAGATACACAAATGACACATACACAGATAAATGGATGGACAAACACACTAACAAATGAACGAATCAATGTCCGCATAGAAAACATTTCACGGAATTACACGGTCAGTTGAAATATATGCCCCGATCAGTGCTGAGTGCGGTGTGCTCTCCAATCGATGTAGAAACTTGTTTTTTTTGGTTTTGACTTGCGCATAGAATCTTTCCACTTGGGCGAAAAATACGCCCCAGGTAGGCATTTTGAACCCCCAAGTTTTTGGACCCTGGTTTGACGCCCAGTTGAAATCTAAGATGTGGCCAATTTGGGGGTACCTAATTTGTGGGTACGGTGTCTCCCATATCTTTATAGTGACTGTCAGTCACCCCCCCAAGTTCCAATTTGGCGGGTTTGTTGCTGAAAAGTTCCGAATTTGGCTGGGCGCCCCCCAAGAAAACTCGTGTTCCAAACATCCTGGCTTCATGGGTGAGCATTTCAGAGAATTTTGGGAGCATATGTTCATCGACTTTAATTTCAGCCACTAAGTCCAAGTGTTCATTTGAGGAAAGGCCGATTCCAAAAATGCCCATAAGAACTCAGCGACAATAACGCAGCCGTTGATTCAAAGCTTGGTTTCAAAAATGTCTCTTTTCACTCCTCAGAATCATTTTGAGCTTGGGTCTAATTGTGTATTGTTTCTGTTTCTGCGTGGTTTCAAATGGATTGAACTTACCTCAAAGTCTTGGAATCCCCCCACAATGACCTTCAATTTCAGGTGAATTATGTATGAAAGACTTCACTCAGCTGAAAGGAGTTTCTGGTTGGGTTTTCCGTCCTTTCTTTACCTATCATGCAGGCTGAAAAAAACCTCTCCCTGTAAGGCTGAATGGTTTGGCTGTCTTCGACACGAACAAGATCACGACTTGCATCACCCTCATGGCTACAGAGGCCCTTTTTTGCAATGAACATCCGCATCTGAGAGGGCTTTTCCTGAGAGAGATTTACACCCTCAGTGCATCACATTTTGTCCACCCAGAGACTCCAAAAAATGACAGGAGGCAAACCATCAATTTCTCACTAAAACTTCCCCACAAACCTCCCCAACAACAAAAATATCTACACTATGACAATATCCACAAAAAAAAACTGGGATTGTGTTTCTCCCAACGGCCGAACACTGAATGCCTACATGCTTGTTTGCTGGGGGGGGATTTGTTGAGAAATTTCGCGACTGAAGTCTAGTCTGATGTTTGAATGCTTGTGCTAGAATTTTTTGCGTGCATGGTTCCCGGGATGATTAGATGACACTGATTTGTCACAAGCTTTGTCATGTTATGATCTCCCAACAGAGATTGGTGTTTTTTTTTGATTTTTTTTGCCCCCCAACGAATCAATGAAATAAGACACAAACCAGGAACCCGCATGAATCAGCGTAATTAGTCAAAAACTGCAACACAAACCCTCAGCACACAACTCATGCAGCTTCTCATGCATTCAGTCACGACACCATGTTTTGTTCTCCTACCCTACTTTGTTCTCAGCTACTCTACGCTACACTACTCTTAGCTACTCTACTGTCAGCTGCGCTCAACTACGCCACTCTCGGCTACTCTACTCTCAGGTACTCTACTCTCAGCTACGCTACTCTCAGGTAAGCTGCGCAGAGTAGAGTAGGGTAGAGTAGAGTAGCTGAGAGTAGAGTAGCTGTGAGATGCTGTGAGTGAGTTAGCTGAGAATAGAGTAGGGTAGAGTAGAGTAGCTGAGAGTAGAGTAGCTGAGGGTAGAGAAGCTATGAGTGAACTGAGAGTAGAGTAGCAGAGAGTAGCATTAGCATAGCTGAGAGTAGCGTAGCTGAGAGTAGCTTAGCTGAGAGTAGAATTATCATAGCTGAGAGTAGAGGAGGGTAGAGTAGAGTAGCTGAGAGTAGAGTAGGGTAGAGTAGAGTGGCTGAGAGTAGAGTAGGGTAGAGTAGAGTGGCTGAGAGTAGCATTAGCATAGCTGAGAGTAGCGTAGCTGAGAGTAGCATGAGTAGCTGAGAGTAGAGCAGGGTAGAGTAGAGTAGCTGAGAGAAGTGTGGCTGAGAGAAAGCACGACCTCCCCAGTTACGTGAAAACCAGCTTTTCGTGCAAGACTCATTCCCCCAAATTTCAGGCAGCAAGCTTACAAAACGAGAGTGTTGTGGGAGACTTCCTCCGATTTTCACGTAACAAGCTTCTTTGTGCCACACAATAAGAAGATTCAAGACAAGCATCTCGTGCGAGACTTGCTCCCTGTTCACATTTTGAAGCTTTAAATCGGCGTGTTCCTTCTACGAATTTGTCTTATAAAGCTACTCTTAAGCTGAAAAAGTATGATTTTTGCAAAGCTCTCGCCACTTTTGAAGACTGTCGCAAAATGCTGCCCCTGCCACAACTTTTGACATTGTGACACGTGCGCAGCCCTGCCGCAGCGATTCGTCAAAACTGAACCTTCGGCGATATTGGACAATACACCGGGACAAAGTGTTGTGCCTGCCGCCCAAAAAGGACCCGACAACATTTACACGCTTCTAAAGCATTGCGCCTGCCACACAAAACGCAAACACTACTCGACGCATGTTGCAAAATGCAACATAAGTATTCTATTTGCTAGGCAACCTACCCCGCGCACGTCATCCTGAAAGCACTTTCTGAGCACCGCCCCATAGGCACGGCTTAGCGACATCATTGCGAACACATACGGACGGTTGCGAACGGTTGCAAAAACCAAAACAACGCCGAGGGACGGGAACGCATTCGGGAGAAAAAACAAACCTGTTGTACCGTCACAAGTTCCGAATGGTTGGAAAGATGTGGAAAGTGATCTTCCTGGCAATTCTTTGTGACCTTTTTGGGATGGTTAAGTGATCCGAACTCAAACGTTGTTGGTGCCTCCAACGTTTGGGAGTGAAAAGGTCACTTTAAGTAACCTGGTACCTTCCCAAGCTCCGACTTTCTGAAAAAACTTACTTTGAAATCAGGTCGCTCCCCCAGCTGAAGACGCGCTCACCTTCAAGTTCAACTTGTACCTTGGACAATTTGAAGTTTATATAGTTTTTTCCTTTTAAGGGCGGTTTATGTTGGTCTTATTGTTTTTTTTGTGAGTGGAAATTATTTTCCCTGACGGGAACTATCTACATGGGACTTACACGGGGTTTATTGCATAAGCAATTCGCACGCAATAAGGACTAGGATCTATCCAGTTTTTTTTGTTTATGGCCTCAGATGCTTCATTCAATATCGCCCTTTTGGAGGATTGCGCACCCAAAATGAACAACCAATTTCAGGTATCTAAGGGCAAATTTTACAACCCAGACACTGTGGTTGAGATAGCCATGGTTGGTGGATATTTTTTAAGCACGCACATCTATGACATACACAGAGCCAGTATTTTTCATCAGTTATCAGGGACTTGATCATTGGTTGCTTGGTGGTGACTTCCTATGGGTCCTTATGGGTCCCGCCGAGTTTCCCCGAAGTTTCTGCAGAACCCAAGGGCCCCCAGAGGCACCAAAGTTCTATGCCTGCCAGTAACCACTGGGAATCTACAACTTGGCCATTTTACCCCAGGGATTGGTGGATTTTGGGGGATGGATCCCCAATTTGAAGCCATGATGGAAGTTTTTTTTGTTGAGATGTACTTTAAATGATGTTGATTCCGTATTTAGTTGGAAACATCATGAAGCAAATCCATGATTTTTCTATCATTAGAAAAAACAGAAACGGTTCTCAACAAATCTCCAGAAAATCTACGTTCAACATGTTCCCCTTCACCCTTCCCTTATTTTCGACTCTGAGGCGCATCGCGGCCTCTTCCTTTGATCCAGCCTTGAAGAAGAAACCACAATCCCTGCGCGAGTCAGCTATCCGAACGGAGAAGAGTAACACGCAGGAAGTTGTGGAGGTAGAAGATCCCAATGACGTGTCTCTTGGCAGGCATTATTCGGAGAGTCAAGAACAAATGGTAAGGTTTACAGCCTAAATTTCTCTGAAATCAAGATCGGCACCCCAAACATAGCCATGGTTGAAAGCAAATACATTTTCCAAGATGCATCATTTTCAGTATCCCCCTCAAATTTCTAGGGTGGTAGGTGTTTTTTTGTTTTAATGTTGCTGGTTTTTCGAGTTTCAATTGAATGCATGTCATACCTCCAAATGAAGTCAGTCGTTTTTGGGTGTTTTGGGTTGTTGGTGAAAAAGAACAGCTACTTTTTTTCGGGGAACAAGATAGCCAAATGTGATTTGAAAACATGTCTCGCATCTTGATTGAAAGGCTTGGCCTTTTTGCCCCCGAATGGTAGCCTAGGACTAAACCTTCTCCAAATATCTCCAACAGCATGGGGTTATCAGTGAGACATATTATGTTGCGTTTGTATTTCCCCCAGGGTTTCGGATAATCCTAGTTGTTGAATTAGTTGGCCCAGGATTTTTTTCCACGAAAAAGAACAATTTTCCAAGTAACAAAAACTCAAAGTGCAGTTGTGGCGTTTTTTCTTGAGGACCCAAACGGGCTGGGTCTGAGAATTCTCCCGATGAGTGAGCCGCACTCCTTCCCGTACAACTTCTCACACCACCGGGGTGACCTCGCAAAATCCCCACAAAAATGGCCGTACTATACCTTATTATCAGGTTAAGGATAATAAGTCGCCCAGATTCTTGCAATCTTCGAAACATCCGAGAAATTCTCAGGGCAGGTGACCGGCTTCCATTCAGGGCAGAATGGCTGGCTGCCTGGGTTTGTGTTTTTTTTGAGTAAACCTGCATTTTGGGCAGGAAAATTACACAACAAAAATCGAGGTGTTTTACACACCTGATGGTGGTAAAGAAGTTAGGGAACTCTTTAATAACTTTGTTCTGTGACGGCATTTGCAAGTCAGCACAGTTAAACATCCGCGGGAAAGGCATTTTCTTCGGCCCATTTTGACCTTCAGCGACTTCATGACTTGATTGAGAAATCCTTTGGTCCCATCCCCGGTACTAGGAATCCCCCCCGACCCGCTGATGATGCTGGGTACCACAGAATTACTCTAGTGCTTTTACTAAACTAGTACTAGTACCAGTACCAGTAAGTAGCGTACTGTAAAATAGCAAAAGCAATAGCAGTAGCAGTAGGAGAAGGAGAAGAAGCGTAGCTGTAACAGTACCAGTAGCAGAAGGAGTAGGAGTAGTAGGAGTAGTAGGAGTAGTATGAGTAGTAGGAGTAGTAGGAGTAGTAGGAGTAGTAGGGGTAGTAGGGGTAGTAGGGTAGTAGGAGTAGTAGGAGTAGTAGCGGTAGTAGGAGTAGTAGGAGTACACGACGGTGAAAGTAGATGGCACAACTCCGAAAATGGATTAGTAAGGAGCCATGATAAACCAATACATGGGAGTTGCGCCATCTACTTTCCGGGTGGTATAGTAGGCGTAGCAGGAGTAGTAGGAGTAGTAGGTAGTAGGAGCAGTAGGAGTAGTAGGAGTAGTAGGAGTTGTAGGAGTAGTAGGAGTAGTTGGAGTAGTGGGAGTAGGAGGAGGAGGGGGGTAGGAGGAGTAGGGGGGTAGGGGGAAATAGGGAGTAGTGAGAGTAGCGGGAGTAGTGGGAGTAGGAGTAGGAGGAATAGTCAAAGTTTCTACATATCGATCGAAAAATAACAAGTGTCGTTCATTCCCACCCGTGGTAGTAGTAGTAGTAGTAGTAGTAGTAGTAGTAGTAGTAGTAGTAGTAGTAGTAGTAGTAGTAGTAGTAGTAGTAGTAGTAGTAGTAGTAGTAGTAGTAGTAGTAGTAGTAGTAGTAGTAGTAGTAGTAGTAGTAGTAGTAGTAGTAGTAGTAGTAGTAGTAGTAGTAGTAGTAGTAGTAGTAGTAGTAGTAGTAGTAGTAGTAGTAGTAGTAGTAGTAGTAGTAGTAGTAGTAGTAGTAGTAGTAGTAGTAGTAGTAGTAGTAGTAGTAGTAGTAGTAGTAGTAGTAGTAGTAGTAGTAGTAGTAGTAGTAGTAGTAGTAGTAGTAGTAGTAGTAGTAGTAGTAGTAGTAGTAGTAGTAGTAGTAGTAGTAGTAGTAGTAGTAGTAGTAGTAGTAGTAGTAGTAGTAGTAGTAGTAGTAGTAGTAGTAGTAGTAGTAGTAGTAGTAGTAGTAGTAGTAGTAGTAGTAGTAGTAGTAGTAGTAGTAGTAGTAGTAGTAGTAGTAGTAGTAGTAGTAGTAGTAGTAGTAGTAGTAGTAGTAGTAGTAGTAGTAGTAGTAGTAGTAGTAGTAGTAGTAGTAGTAGTAGTAGTAGTAGAAGAAGTAGTAGTAGTAGTAGTAGTAGTTGTAGTTGTAGTAGTAGTAGTAGTAGTAGAAGAAGTAGTAGTAGTAGTAGTAGTAGTAGTAGTAGTAGTAGTAGAAGTAGTAGAAGTAGTAGAAGTAGTAGTAGAAGTAGTAGAAGTAGTAGAAGTAGTAGAAGTAGTAGTAGAAGTAGTATCAGCAGTAGTAGTAGTAGTAGTAGTAGTAGTAGTAGTAGTAGTAGTAGTAGAAGTAGTATTAGTAGTAGTAGAAGTAGTAGAAGTAGTAGTAGTAGTAATAATAGTAGTAGTAGCAGAAGTAGAAGTAGAAGTAGAAGTAGAAGTAGAAGTACTAGTAGTAGTAATAATAATAATAGTAGTAGTAATAGTAGTGGGTGTTTTTCTATCCTTGGTATACCCGTATACCGCATACCCCTAGTGCAATTCCTAATTGGGATTTCTAGAACAGTACGCCGCCAGCCTTAGCGCTAGCAACAACCCTGCAACTTTCAGCCGATTGGCGCCCCGCAGAAATGGACGGTCGGTAGTGTGCACGATGTTGCTACAACGCTAGGCATGACTGAAGCCTTCAAATCCAAAACTCACCGGCAAGGCGTAACTGACAGGTTAAATTTAATTGTGTGAGGTGAATGTGAACAACGATGAATGACCTTCCTCGCGGTAGACTTGTCTTCATTGCTCCTGCACAGAGGTTTGCCTGCGGGTTTGCCTGCAATTTGGAAGTTTCCACGGAATGATGAAAGTTGTACCCAAAAATTTGAGATTGTAAAAATGGTGAGTGTGAACGGAAACACCCCCGCAGCTTTTGGAAGCACCCATTTCATATACATATATATATACCCTACGCAACCAAACCCTATAAATTTGTAGGGTTTAAAACGATACCTCGGGTTTTGGGTGATTTTCCGATAAACCTCGGGTTTGGTCCCGAAACCTCGGGTTTCCCCTAATCTTCTACTATTTTGGGATTTTTTGGGATTTTAAGTGATTTTAAGGGGTACTTCCCAGGGTTTTTAGGATCCAACCCTCTTTTCCAACCCCTCGGTTCCGACCGGCCATGTCCACAGGAACTTCTGTCGTGGGTCTCTGGGTCAAGAAAGGACAAACACAGGAAACATTGGGGAAGAGAAACAATATAAAAATATATAACCACAGAGGGGGACAAACATCATCCCACTAATCCCCAAAACAGATCTCAAAACATAATGTCCAAATTTTTGGGCACGTAGCCTTATCTCGTAATTCTTTACCCCAAAATATCCGGGGATGGTTTTCCATTTTTGCCCAAGTCGGGTTTGATTACAGATTGCAAAGACCTTTTTCAAGATCACCATACATACTATATAAAACAATTTATGATAAAAGAATAATATTCCGCAAATTAGTTTGACTCGGCATGGCCAGTTGTTTTGTTCTTCGAGCGCTTCAATCGTGCTCATAGTCTGGATCCCAAGATCGCCAAAGGGTCCTGGAGCAAGAGAAAATCAAGAGATATTTCGGATCCATGCGGATCCTTCCAGATTTTTTTGTTTTCTGATCATCAAAAAAATCGCTGTTCGGCGGATATTCATCAAAAAAACAGGTTTACCGATCCTGCCAAACATATATTTCTTGATTTGTGAACGCAGCCATTTTGCTATCAATTCCGATTTCAACCATGGTGAATTCCAAGGGTCCCCCGGTTGTGCCAGCTGCGCAACTATCCGGGGATATTTTGGATATCGCCGGTGTGGCGGATGAATGGGATCAATGCGATGACATCCGGGAGCGTTTGAGGGATGGAGGGGATTTGATTCATCCTGAAGCTACTTCGGAGGATGTAAAGGGGTGCGTTCTTGCAGCTTCTTTGCTGACCCCTCTTCTTACCAGAATGTTTCTGAAGGATTCAAGGCCCTTGCCACCCATCATGGACTTGCGCATTCAGATCGAGAAACTGTATGTCAAAAACAAACGTCATACAACTCCCGAACAGTTATCTGAAATTGTGAAAGCAAGTTGGAGGGTGAAAAAGTTCTGTGGATTTGTCAAAATGAAGACTCGCAGACATGAAGTGAGCACAGTTACTAGGTCAAAGCTTGGTATCTTTTCCGACGTATTTTTTACCACAAAAAGAATTGCACAAGCAATATCTATAAATCGACTTCGCTGTTTTATTTTCACTTCTCTTTAGTTTTTTGCTAGTCGGTTTTTGTAATTGACCGGTCAGTCCATCAATAAAACATGACTGTCCCCATTTGAGGCTGAAACTTTCCAGAACCTATGTCTCATTCTGGATCCCGAGTTGCAGGATGGGTAATGTTGGCTTGGGGGTCTCGAAAATTTTTGTATCGTATTATGTGCGTACAGGAATCAAACAATTCATGCAAGAATTAAATTTTGATAAATTTGGTTCGACTTTACATGTTAATGTGCACGCACGTGTCAAAAACCGGCTTATGCAGGAAGTGGTCGATCAAGTCAACGAAAAGCTGGAGGAAATACGGCAAAGGAGGCTTGAACGGACTGCAGAGCAGGACGGGTCGTAATGTATAAGATTTGGGGAGTCTTTGGAACCGAAAAAGAAAACACGTTTGTGGTAAAAATACTTTTAGGCAAACACAAAGCGAGCAATGATTAGAATACAAATGGGTTTTTGAAATGTGTCAACTAAGTTTCTTTGCGTAGAGCAGGACGCGGAAGAAGAACAAGATGAAGACGAGTGGGATGAGGAAGGTAAGGATGATATCTATGGTGAGTCAACCCCCCAAACCCCACTGAAAGCAGAGCATGAAGAAGATAAAGAAGAGTGTAAAGAAGAGAAAGAAGAGAAAGAAGAGAAAGAAGAGCCCCCAAATCCCGATGAACCTTTGCCAGAAAACCCATCAGAAGAAAAAAAGAGCGATCCCGAACCTGTCACCGGGCAAGAAGTCAAAGCTGATGGTGCTAAGGAGACAAAACAACGGGACAACAAAGCGCAGGAAAAACATGAAAGGATGGATGAGAAACTCAACAAGAAAGGAAAAGGAACAGGTGACGGACAAGAGCAAAATCCTTTGAAGCGTTCTGATAGTACTTTGGTTGCGTTGAGACAGTTTGGATGACCGAAACTATCAAAGTGTTAATAAATCGGAAATCCCAGTCGTTTGGAAAATATCGGAAAAATGCATGGCTGATATGTTGGGTGTTTCTGTATATAATTTTTCATGTTTTTTCCATCAAGTCTTCTCTCCTAATACCCACCGTATATTAAGGTACATCTTTGGCTGGAATCAAAGCAGAGCGAGAACAGTTGCTTGCAAAGCTAGCGGAGAATTTCGATTGCATTAAGTTGGAAGTTTGTTCTGAACTCGGTCTATGAAAACACTGTTTCAAAACGATTCAATATTTGCATGTTTTGTTTTTTCTTCTCCAAATCGCAAAAGGAGGCCTAAAAATGAATCTTCATTCTTATTGCCCAGACCGGCCCCAGGATCCAGAAGCGGAAGAAGAACCTGGAAATTCCCGCTTCCGGCAGCACTATCTCACCTCCAGTTTCTGGCCAATCAGGCATCAATTGTTGTTGTATCGGCTTTTGTATCCCACCAAACACTGTCCCAAACGTTTCTTATTTCTTGTTTGCAGCTTCGCAAAGAAAAACACAGTGTTTGGACTTGCAAAGTCTTCGGAGTATCAATCGGAAACCTTTGGACCTGACCCACACTTTTTGCATTTAAAATATTTACTCGGGATTGTGATGTTATTTAGAAATCGGAATGTCGGAATCGGAAATGTGCACACGGATCTTTAGTTGTTTTGTGTTTTGTTTTGACGCATGGCTGCAGGACAACCTGCAGATCTTCCGTGTGCATCCGATGTCCAAGAGACGATGCCCTTCGATGCTGCTGTGGCGCCAGATCCCGTTTCCAGTGCTGAAAAAAACGGATCGGTTGAGAAGACTGCTGATGAGAAACGGAAGGCTTATCAGTTGGAAAGGGAAAGACTAAGAGGGCTTTTAAAGAATAAAGTAGTTCTGACGGGCGAGAACGTTGAGGACTTATTCTATCCCTTTTCGGAAAGTGAGGAAGAGGCTAGGCTTTTCAAATTTGTGAAGTGTCGGAATTGGAATTGTACAGGCAAACAAAAAAGAATCGGAATTACGATCGGAATTAAAAGATCGTTTTTTTTTCCCGGAATTAAAAGATCGGAATTAAGTTTTCGGTGGTCAAACCTTTCCGCACTTCTTTCGAAAACCTTGCCCTGTGAGGAACCTTCAGAACCAGCCGTTACTCGAAGCACTCAGATCCAGAACAAGCCAGAACCAGGTCGCGGGAGAGGCCGTGGGAAAGGCCGTGGGAGAGGTCGAGGCAGTGGTGTGGAGGAAGCAAAAGAAAATGGTGAGGAATGGCACTTCGAGCCAGGTTTGGGATGGTTTTGGGTCGGTTCTGAGAAACCTGAGAAACCAGAGAAAAAACCACCTGCCCGGAAGAGATCAACCAAGAAACCTGAGAAAGAACAAGAAGTGAAGGCCCCACCCAAAAGATCTAGGAAGAAACAACCTGAAACTCCTGAAACCGTTGTTGAAGAGAAGCCTGAGAAAGCGAAGAAGAGGAAATCTGAAAAGACAACGGAAGGAGCAGAACCAAAGAAAAGGAGCAGGGCTTCAAAGAAGGAGTTGAAACCCATTGAACCTCCACCTCTTACCAAGAAGGAGCAAAGGAAAGAAATCAAGGCTTTTCTTGAGGTTGCAAAGGATTTGACTGATGAGAATGCAAGAGCAACTTTGAAATCCCTACTACCCAATTATGGTGCCCACAAATTCGATTGCTCTCCGGATATCTACTGGGAACGGAAAGGTGTAAAGGGAATCGGATGTGGGGTGAGGTGCCAGTCTGAAGGGAAAAATGTGGGCTACTTTGGCTACAGGGTTCAATGCGACTCATGGATCTATGCTATTGCAGCCGCCATCAAGTCAGCTGATATCTTTGTAACTGTTTTGCAAATTCGGATGATTTTTGAAAAAAATCGATTTGACATGTGATATTTCTTTTTGCAATCACCATCGATCCTTCATCAGCCAAATAGTCAACTTGTCGGTTCGGAAAAACTTGTCAAATTCATCTTATATATATCCGAATCGGGTTTTGTTGGCTCCGAACGAGGCACGCTGGATCCACCACTACCAGCAGTTCCATCCCGATTCCGAAGTGAGTTTGCAGGTGGATTCAGAAGTTGTCGAAATGAAGGAAATGATCGCTATCTCGGGTCGGAAGGCATTGAAAGATTTCATTGCCAGCTTGGAGTCGGAAACGTAAGTACCATGAATAAAAGGGAAACGCTTGGAAGAGTAGAGGTGCAAAAAAACAGGAACACAACATGATCGACCAGTGCCGCTAGCGTGCTTGTAAAGGTATGTATAATAAAATCCAGTAAATGTGTCGATACGCTGATGTGCTGAAAAAGTTGTGTTTTTTCTGCGGATTCGAAAAAAAAGGGGCTTACATATCTTCTGTCACGCTGGCTTAGAACATTGGAGATCATGGGGGGGGGCTGAAGGGGAAAAGCGCCCAGCGGCGTCCCACAATGAATTTTCATTTCTATGTTTTTCGAGAGGTCTTACGGGCTAAAAAAATATGATCGGTCCAAACGTCTGAATCAATTATAATCTTTAAATTCCGATTTGGATGAAGTGAGGATGCCGCTTTTTTTAAATTTCCAACCCTGTTGCACCTTCTCGTTTTGATCCGAGCTACCATCATGGCTTTGTATCCGGTGCATGGTGGGCTGATATCGAACGAACTCATCCGAATTTATAACAAACAATCTTGCAACCTTAAATTGTTTATAGTAGACTTTTTGAAAATTGTTGGAAATCCCACCGCCACATGTGATGTGTGAAATGCTCCGGTCCTTCATTTGCTTGTGACCTTCACTGAATGGTCGAGCTCATCATCCTCAATCGTCAAGGCATTTCTGAAGTTGACAAAAAGGTATTGGCACTTGGAGTTCATTGGGTGGTTGGGCCTGCGTTTTCAAATCAAAAGAAGTTTCCGATTTTTTCCATTTCCAGACTCCAGAATGACTTTTTTGCATAATTTCCGAATTCTATCGAAATTTGTGGAAATATATACTTTGGGAAATCTGCCAGGATACCTCTATAGAAAAGTCTGCACATATCATCTTGGTTTGAGAAACAAAAAAGTCCAAATCCCCAATCTAGTTTCGATGATTGATCGTACGCCAAGTTTGCGTCTGTTTGCAATTTGAACACACTTTCCACTCACAGCCGGCTCTGAGGCCATGCCTTTCTCCCTTTCGGCGAAGCAGCGCCGGAATCTTTATCGGGAGAGGGCCGGTGTTATGAAACGTCATCCCAGACATGGTTTTTGCGATTCGGATTTGTATAGCAGATTTGAAAGGCAGCTGCAACTATACAACCAATGGTTCAGTTTGGCTCATCCAGCAAAACACGCATTGCAATGCTAATTTCTACATGTGGTCCCTCAAATATCCGATTAGGGTACGATATCATGCTTTCTGGGATGGATGTTCAAAACACTGTGGCTTTTGAATCTTTTGGTGCTACCTGAAGAGCCATGGTATGCATAGATTCCCTAGTTTGGCGGCTTTGGGCCCTACGTGCTCCCAAGGCCTGATATTCGAACGTATTCCGATTTGACTGATCGAAGATTATAGGTTTTTTCAAATCGGTCATATTTCTGAAAATCGATCTGGTGGGTTTGGATCCATTCTGTTACAGCCCATCGCGCAATTTCCCATCCAATCCGAGCTTCTGAAAAAGGCTTTTGTGATGTGCATCCTCCTGGTTTGCTGGACATACGAAACGAATCAGGCAGGACGGAAACAGCGCACGGAACCGTACGGAATATCAGAAACAGAATCAAACAATTCAAATTGAAAAGTTGATGATTTGACTCTGGCCCCACATACGATTCATTTCTTCCTCCAGGAAATCTACTGGGTTGAGTTCTTTGCTGGCTTGGGAAACTTAACAACGATGATGAGAGCCTCGCAGTACCGGAGTTTCAGGTTTGATATACAAGACCATCAACAGAAACCTCATAGGTCTTCAAACTTTATGGACCTCACCCATGCTTCAGGATTTGGGTTTCTTGGCTTCCCAGTGTTGCTTTTTTTTTGCAACCCAACTTTTGATCGAACCCACCATTTTTGCCAGCCCAGGCTCGCGATCCTCGCTTTGCTTCGTTGCATTGAACAAGACTTTGCCTGTCATTTCGGGATCAAGTGTTCCAGCTTTTCAAAGGTGAATATCGGAACTTCACAAAGATCAGCATGCGATGCAATTGGTTTTACTGGGTACGCATCGGTAATAAATGGCAATATCCTTTTGGAAAGGACTGATTCCAACCAAAAATCATTCTTTTTGAAATTTCCAAATTGCAGTATTTGAACAAATCTGGAATCTGGAAGAATAAGAATTCATGTTTTTGATTCGTTTCGGATCAGAATTCCGATTGCAGGACATCCTTGCTGGTATTGCTGGCGACGGCACTTGGAGGTGTGTGGACGTTGGAACAACCGTCAGGCTCTTTACTAGAGTTTTACCCTGCTTGGCGTGAAGTGGTGCAGAGTATCTTTCGTTGTGGTGGTGAATATGCTGTCTTTTACTTAGTTTTCTGATTGCATCACAAAATCATCCGAAATATATTTTCCTAGCAGTTGTGATCGGAATCCATTCTTTCAATATTCGGATATCTGGGGCCCCAAAGATTGAACGTAAGGTGCAATCTGTCCGATGGTGGATGGCACACTATGGATCTCCAACTCCGAAACGCCACTATGCGTTTGGGAATAGCGCAGTGATCTTGGGGCTGGACCGTGGGGTGCTTCGAAAATGGAGACCAAAAGGAAAGAAAGTTACCACATGCCAACACTATTTAGACAAGCAAGGTGTCAAGAGGTACAAAGGCACTTCAAAACTTCGTTCCACCGAGCAGCTCACTCGAATTTTACAGTGGTCCGATTAGTCCGATTCAACCCTTTTTGGTGATCTTCCATAAATATCCGAGTCATTGATTTCAAATTGGGAACCCAGGGTTTTTGTTTCCGACAACTTGCCCAGGCACTATCCAATGCCCTTTGCCAGGGCGGTCACGGATATGATCGAGGAGATGAAAAGTCAACGGAAAGGGTGTCCTCAGCTGCCGCAAAAATTGCCACCAGCATTTAAAACATTCACTCAGTTCGAATGGGACAACAGTGATGTTTGGAAATTTGCTGGGGTGGCTGAATTATATGCATACCTGAGGGGGGCTGCAGCCCTAGAAATTCCTCGGGACTGGAAACCCTACTTTCCAAAAAAGCTTTAAGAGGAAGCTTTTTCAGAGGTTGTCGGAATTCGGGTTTCCCCAATCAAAACTATAATTGGATTCAAACGACATTTTTCAACTTTTTGGAAAAAAAAAGTCGGGTTCGGTTTTTTACCCGTATAAAACCCGTATAAACCCCGTATATTTATAGTAAAACCCAAGGTATTGATTTGGAAACCCAGGGTTTGGTTGGAAACCCAGGGCTTGCCAAACCCGTATAAAACCCATATAAAACCCATATAAACCCCATATAAACCCGTATAAAATAAATGGGTTTTTGGATACCTCCGACTACCTCGTTTTGGATGGTATTTTTGACAATTGGAACAGCTAATTTTTAAAGGCAGCTGGATTCCCCGCAGCCTTTGCCATGAAGCTGTAATTTCTTTTCGATGCCAAATTCAATTTCGGATTCAATTGGGATGTTTGCGATTCGCAAATGGAAAACAATGGCTTTTTGGCATCAATTCCAACTGATACTGGAGATGTTCTTGGCAAAGAGTAGCATGTTGGCACATTTCTGCAGCCATTTTGGATCTGTGTTCACAAGTGCTTTTCAGGGTCACCAGTCTTTTCGATAATGACTGCTGAATCGTCTCAACGATGGAGTTGTGGAACTTTGCAAGACGGAGTTGAACAAATGGATTTAGATCTTCGAGAACAAGAAATGATGTTAGCACTCCAGGCCTAATTTTAGATCATGTAAAGGGCTTCTCGTAAAAACGCTATAGGCTAAATCATTACGTCTAATTCTTGCAATTGTCAGGTTTTGGATGCTGAAATTGCCGATGCAGAACAAGAGCACCGGGAAGATGCGATAATCTCAGTAAATATTCGCTGAAAGCTAGGAGAAGGAAAACAATAATACAAAAAAGATATACTACGNCGACTATCTCAGTAAATATTACGCTGAAAGCTAGGAGAAGGAAAACAATATCAAAAAGATATCTCTGACAAATCTTTTTCTATAATTCATTTTCCGATTATCAAATTTAAAATCAAATGAGTTGATGCTTGAATCTTCCAATCCATCCAATCCGTTTGCAAGGTCAGGGAGTCCATCTCGAGTTTGGAAACCCAACCAGCCAACACCCCAGCTTTTGGTGAAAAAATCTTGAACTGATTGAAACGGAATGATATTCTGGATGATGGTGGTATAAACGGCTTTTTGTTTCGAATTCTTCAATTTGAACCAACCGAAAGATTCTGCAGACAAAAGTGCTTCCGAGGCAACTCCAGAGGAGCTGGCACAGCTCGGACGCGAAAGCCTGGGCTCCGGTGGATCGGGAGTTGGGCTCGATGAATCCACTAAAGACTCTTTTCACGCAAGTCTGGTAGTAGAACATGTGATGTTTTTCGGAAAGATTGGAGAACCACTCGTATTATCACTTTCACCTGTAAACAAATTTGATGGTCCATTATATTTTTGGTTTTTTGAAGAATTCGCTGAAACACTCTAAGGAAATTGAAACAGCAAAGAATGGCAAGATTAGTGAAGCTGGACCAACCTCCAAAGTTGTTCCGACACCGGTCCGACGTTCAGAAGTGGCAAAGCCCAGTGCAAAGCCCGTTTTGGAAGGTCCTACCATTAAGGTCGAGGCACCTCCTAAAGAAGCAGAAAAACCTAACAGCACCCCCGAGATTCCAGAACAAGAACCGCAGAAAGATTCGGAAATTGCACGCAAGGCTCGATTCTTTAAAAATCGTTTTTTTTCCGATAGAAAAACTTCAATTCGGAAATTTCAGTTTTGGAAACCCATGACCATATCAGTTGACATGTCAAAAACAAACCTCCTCCGCCGGCTCCAATTCGACCCTTTCCAGGCGAAATTGCGAAATGCAGCCAGGTCACACATCATGAGGTGGATCAAGCCGCATGTGAAGCAGCCAGCAAAGGATGCTCCTGAGTGGCTTCAGAATGAATGGCGGACTGGTAACAAGAATGAAATTGCTGACCTACTGGCCCACTGCAATTTCAAGCGGGACCTTGCACGATTTGGTTGCAAATCAATTTTCATTGGGTCGGAAATTCCAATTGTTTCTTCAATGACTTTTCGGTTTTTTTGACGATCCCCGGGCGAAAATGCAGGACGCGTTTCTCAACAGGCTCACCATTTGCATCAAAAAGAAGCAGAAGATTGAGCTCACCAAAGAAGAAGGATGGCACAGTGAATCGGAGCTAGTGGCTCTCAAATGGGCCAAGTCAGGGTCTCATCTCATTACCCACAAAAAATGTTCTATCGACTATTGATATAGAATTCTTCAAATATTCTCTTTTTGAATCCTGTTCGATTCCTAGGGTCTCGGGATTTTTAAGTCAACACCAATTATTGAGGCAAAAGATCGACGGGGCCAAAGCAAAATGCAAGGCTTTGGGAGAGACACATTACAGGCACCCATCTACAGTTTTTGAAAAATATAATTCGCTGTAATCATTGTGATGCCCGATTTTTTGATTCCAATCTGCATTTGAAACAATTCCGCTTGATAGTTTATTTTCGATCATTCATCAGATTTATTTCAAATTATGATGCATCCGAATGAAAGGCGAAACGAATATGACGGCGAAGAAGAGTTTTGGGTGACGGTGAAAGAGTCTGGCAAGAAAGTTGAATCTTCTACTTATTCCGAGCTTCACCAAAAAGAATCGGAGGCCTTACTTGTTGCATTAACTGTGAAGTATTTTCCTTTGACCATCACGGTTAATTCCTGTAATTGATTCCTCAATTCCGATCCGTTACAAGGCAAAAGAAGATCCATCTTTCGACTTTGGGTCTGCTGGCAAGTTTGCGATGCTGGAAGCCGGCAGTACTAGGAAGAAGAAAGAAGAGACAGCCAAGTTGACCGCTACACAGCAATCTTCCGGTACCCAGGTGTGTTTTTTTTTCAAACACTGTATTCCGAAATCATTCACTTCGTTTTTTCTGAAATTTGTTTTCCAACAATATCGCAATTTGGTTCACCGATCTGACAGTCAAAAGAAGCTCTGAAGAAATTCATGGACGCGATCATCACCAAAGGCGGTAAATTGAGAAGCTTGATCCGAGAATTGGAAACCAAGTACGATGACACTGCAGCCAGTTCGTAAGTGCCCCAGCTTTTTCCCCATGACAACATTCTCCAATTTGAGATAAGATGCCTCCAAATTCGAAAACGATAGTAGTGGCCATGCAGTTATCGCCCAGGTGCGTCACTTCCTTGAAGGGTCAGGTGCAAAAGCTGGACGACACTTATGACAAATGTCAGGCTGTCTTTTGCAAGGGTGAAGTCGAAGGATTTATGACAGATGCGTTTCTCAGCTTTTATCTCTGAAAATAGTGGTAACGAATTTCGATCAACTTTTGAACGCAAATCTGTTTACCATAATAGATGACGAGTCTATCGTGAAATCCAAGGTTTCACCAAGCAGCTGAAGCCCAAATCAAAGCATCAACTTATGTGTCGGGCCCCCATGCCCAGTTTTCCACATGCAACCATGATTCTGGCTCATTCTATTCTTCATTGTATTCGGCCTAGGTGCAGTTCAGCTTCTGGTGTCGAGATGAAGATCAGGACGTATCGGGAAATTAAATTCATTGGGGGTTCCGATTCCGGTGATCCTTCAGAAAAAATCTAATCCCATCGACCCGTCCCATGCTCTTTCTAGATCCTTGAGCAATCCTGATTATTGAAAAACAGTACTGGTTCATCCTTGGATTTTCCCGATTTCCAGGAATGCCAAAAAGTACTACACCAAGCGCAAGGATGACGGTACTGAAAAGCCAGTCAAGCCACCAAAAAAGGCCAAAACAGCTCCCAAGGCAAAAGCGGGAGCCAAATGAAATGTTCCTAGGTGGTGTGTCATGTTTTCGTAGCGTTGTGTGACCAGGGCATGCAATGCTTTAAGCTCTTGGGGTTGGCTGTTTACAACCTGGTGGGATGATGACGTGAAAGGTATCAATTAAGCATTTCAAACTCGAAAACAAAACGCCTCAAATTGCACTTGTTTTGTAGCTGTTCTTTGTTTTACTAGCTGAAACATATACTTTGATTTTACCACTGGGAGAAGCCATTGAAACATTTGGCCAAATTGTGGTTTTCGCCGCAATACGTGGAGCCATCGGGATAGCGCAGCAAAGGAAAAACATTTGCATAACTTTTGTTGCGTGCTCATTCTCAAATGCATTTTTCAAGAATGCCCTCGAAACTTGAAGGTTTTCACAATCGAGATTTCTGCATGTATAGATTTTGAAACATCATTTGTTTTAAAGCTCGGATTCTGGTCGCTTGGGGGGGGATCCAATCACGTACCACACTCAATCACCATCGGCCATGACAGGTTCCAAGCCAGGTCGCACCATTCGCGGCTTTGCCAAGCGAATCGGAGAAGGGGTCCAGAACTCAATGATGCTGCAAGCTCTTCGAAAAGAAAATCCTCGGACAACGCACTTCCAGCGAAGGTACTGTCGGTTCAAACATGATGGGACGTAAACACGCCAAGCTGCACCAAAACAATGAGAATCCAATTTATTTGACACTAGTTCGAGATAAACTGAGTTTGTAGCACAACAATTTTTTCCGATCACCCAACATGGATCATCCACGGGAATATGCCTTTAAGGTCTTTTAGGTTTCACGAAGTACTTTTCCGAATGTTTGCCATGGATGTCGAGACAGCTGATGAAGAATTGATGGACCTATTCACCTGTCATCGGTCAGAAACCTGGCGTTGTTTCAATCAAGTTTTTACTCATAGGTGGTACTTTGGATATAAAAAGATACCCGAAAACTTTCCAACTCTTCCGCCCAATTTGAACCCGCCAGGAAGCAGGGTTGCCTTTTCCATGGAGCAGCCAATGTGAGAGGGCTGGGGCTCCTCATGCATCAGCTAAGCAGGTGGGTTCTGATGGTGACGGTGTAAGTCAGATTCCTAAACGTCGGAAAATGTCTCCATCAAATAGTTCCAACATTGCTGACCTACCTTGGTATGATGATCTCTGTCTTCCCTGCCAATCGCTGAACTGCATATCGTTTCATGTTCCAAAACATGGATCCATGGCCGGGAGTGTTCTTAAACACTCACTAGAAACACTGGACTGGATTTTTCGGAAAAATACTCCTTGCATCTACAAGTTCGGGTGGACCCACAACCCAGCTTGGCGCTGGAGCAATCCATGTTATGGCTATGAAAGGGACCGTGATGGCTGGGCCCATATGGTTATTCTTTTTGTTTCCCATGAACCTTACAGTCCTGCCATGTTGGAAGCAGCTTTGATTCACAAATATTTTTGTAACTCGGATGGACTTTTGATATTATTTGGTAATGTTTGGTTTTTTTAAAAAGGATTATAGATTTTCATTTTGCCCTGAATTTTGACGAGTCGAAGCTCCATGCTTCACCCTTTTTCTTTTCCCAGCCCAGGTCAGCCTGGATGTCGCAACATTAGGCTTGGTGGAGATAGCGCAGTCCCGCCATCGCATATCTCAGAGAGCTGGTATGCGACGTATGTTGTGTACAGATCTTTTAGATATCCTCCTGAAATTCCGAAGTCGGGAAATTAGGCCAATGCATGAGCATGGCAATTTGTGATTCTGCACCTTTTACCTTGGGGCGTCTTCTAGGAAAAAAGGATTTCTTCACGGCATCGATTTCCGATTGGTGTGAGGTCATGATGTCAAAGTATTTTGGATTCCAATCCTACAGCAATTCATTTTGTATAAGGGAACAGCTTAAACGATACCCAGCCCATACCCCAAAAAAAAGACACGTTCTCGGACTCGCATGTTCCCTAAGGCCTCTTGCCGATCTGCGATTGATGCTGCGCGGAACGCTGCGGAAGAGTTTGGGGATTCTTCCAGAGTTGTCTCAGGGGGTTTAGCTGAGCTAGCTCGATGTTCTGAAAACGCGTCGGAAAGGGATTGCAAAAGAGTTTTAGTCCACAAGTACCAGTTGGCTTTGCCGGTTGAAAGATCAGTTCTAGGTGTTGCCGATAATCCATCTCTGAAATTTCCGATCTTGAAGATGGAGAGTTGGATACAATTTTTGCTACGCAACAGCTGTTGGCATATCTTATGCGGATTAGTAAGACGAGACAAACAAAGGGAAAAGGATATTCTGACAAATTTTTGGTCGAAATATCGGAAAGTATGCCCAACACATGATGTTTTTCGGCTAGCTGCAGAAGGCCATTTGAAGCTGGAAAAAACGGCCCCGATCCTCCTCCACGGAGATGAGGGGAGGGGCCGGAAGCATTCGGCTTACTTGGTGGTTTCATTTCGAAGTATTCTTGGACGAGGAATTCAAGCAGGTGAGACGCAGAAACGTATCAGAAAGGTCAAGAAACCGTATTTGAAGCAACTCTGCAATTACAAGGGCCACTCCTTCACATCTCGTTTCATGATTTCTGGAATGCGGAAGTGTGACTACAGTGGCGAGAATGCCGAAGTTTTTAGTGCTTTGATGTCTTCCTGCGCTGAGCAGGCACAATCATTGGCTACAAATGGCATCGTGGACTCGGAAGGTGAAAGGCACTGGTGCATGTTGATCGGGATCACGGGGGATTGGCCCTGGCTTCATAAATCAGGTGGTTTCACAAGATCATTCCACAATGCCCAAAAGAGGAAGAATCAACAAGTTGCTCATGGAATTTGCCATGAGTGCAAAGCGGGGCAGCATGGAGTACCTTTTGAGCAGGTGGGGACGAAGAGGCCGGTGTGGGTCGGAACGCGTTTCACAGAAGATCCGTTTTGGGAACCTTCACCATTTCGAATTGTGCCACACTCTCCATCAAAACTACCTGCACTGTGGGTTTGGGACTTCTTCCATTGTTGGCATTTGGGCATAGCCAAACGGTTCATAGGTAGTGCGCTCGTATTACTTTCCATGGCTGAGCCCGGAACTTCGGTGGACGAACGTTTTTCTTCCTTATCGGATCGCTACATTGCATGGTGTTCTTCAAATAACCACCGGTGCCATATCCAAAAAATTTCAAAGGAGTGCATTGCTTGGCCCACCTCTCGACACTTTCCGTGTGGAATTTGGCATAAGGGTGAGTTGACAACTGTGTTGATGAATTTTTTGGAATCAACATTCATTGAGAGATCGTTTCCTGGTGAGCCCCTTTTAGAACTTGTGCGACAAGCTACAATTGCAATCAATTCTGCAATTCGAATTATGTACAGAGCCGATCTTTGGTTGACAATTAGCGAATCCTGTGCGGTGGCTGGGAATGGGCTACGATTTCTGAGAAGATACGAAGTACTTGCACGGCAGAGCATGGATCGAAATTTGAATTTGTTCGAGTTTGCTCCTAAGATCCACCCTTTGCAAAAGATTTTTCTTCAACTACATTGGGGATCGGAACAAAACATCGAGCAATTAAATCCTCTTTCGGTTTCTGTGCAACAATGTGAAGACTTCATTGGGAGGCCTTCGAGGTTGTCTAGGAGAGTTGCTAGTGGTCAGATTACCACGGAGCGGGTTTTGGATCGCTACTTAATGGCATGTTATCCTCAATGGATAGCTGCTGGCTTTCTCATTCGGCCTGGGTGACCTAGAACTTGGAAAAATCATTTCAATTTAAAGGAAACAAAGGGGTCCGAGAACGTGAAATTTATTACACCTTGTTTTCCTAGAAATATCGAAAAGTCCCAGGTTCACTGAGGCCACGGCGGTTCGAACGGCAGTGGAACACTACGGGGTGAAAAATCTTAAGCCGTAAAAGGCGAGTGACAGGGGAATTGGTGGATTGATCGCATTTGAAAAGGTTTTATCATGATTTATCATATATCGAAATATTCTGAATTTTCGTCATTTTTGGAAACCTCGGGTTTCCATATCAAACCTCGGGTTTAGATGCAGACCCTACGTATTTCTCGGTTTTGGTTTCCTAAGGTATATAGATATAGGTAGATATCTTTATTATGGATTTTCTAATTTGTAGACCATATAAGCACCTTTTTTATGCAGCTGAAGTTCGCCATTTGACTCCCTGAAAACTTGTGGTTCCTCAAGTTCTTCCCTTTGCGCCTGGACACTTTGGGGTGCTAGAATTTGTATTGGGGTTAAATGAAAACCGATTTTGGGTTTGATCCTGTCAACTTGACCCATTGCCAAATGAACAAGCAGCGAACAAGTTGTATTCACCTTTACTTTGATGATCGGTTAGGCTTATTGGTTCTTTAAACATATTGAAAAAGCAATGGCAGTGAAATTCATCCCTTATGAATTCCTCGATTCTCAGCAGGTGCACAGGGTAGTTGGGGTAGTTTCCATGGGTTTTTCGACTTCATCGTGGCCAGTTAAGATCTTCGTATCTCGAATCGTGATGAGCAAATGAGCAAAAGATGGCCAATTTTCCGTACTAAATGACGAACAAAGGGTCGCAACCAGCTTTGCACTTAAGCAACCAAAACAGTTTCTTACATTCACTTCGGTTCATTGTGTCATTTTTGTGGAGGTAACCCAACTATGATTAGGTTAAGTTTATTTTCACACCGCCCATACTGGTGGTTCTATTAACTATGAACCGACCAGGATTTGATGTTTTTCTGTTCACGAAATCCTCTTCCTGGTGAATAAACTGCAAATCCTGGGGAACATTCAAACTGCAAATCATCCACAGTCTGGCATATTCCAGGATTGCTTGAAAAAGCCATGAAAAAATCGGTAATTTTGTGAATAAACTGGTGAACCAACCAGGATGTCTTTGTATCTTGATGTCACATTGGCATTTCTTGAACGCGGAAACTCCTATTCCGCTTCGCGGCGGCGGCAAAATTTAAAGCTTAGCCAACCGCTGTGACCGCTGCGAGGCAGCAAACTTCTGTGATGTATATACCCGTGCCGTTGCGAACCGGATTTTTTTTTTAACACACTCGGTATAGTACCACATGCGGTTGATCTTTCAGCGCTGGCAAGGCAGCTGATCGGATGGCTGTAAACAAGGCCACATCCAACCGCGAACTGACGACTCTGTGAGCTGATGGGATTGGGAATGAAAGCGAAACCGGGTGACCTTTGTTGGGTCACGCTTCATTCCGGAAAACAAAAACTTGGAGAGGAGAGCTTCGGGGTGTGTTTTTTTCGAAACAAAAACGGATGAAACACCGGAACCCGGGAGTCGTAGAGGGCATAGCTATTTTGAAAATGCTAGGATTTTAGGTGACTTGGTGGGAAAGTCTATGATGGGGCGCACATCCCAGAAAGTCCGAGACATGGTCAAGTTGTTTTCAACTGCAACTTTCCCAGTGTTGGACATTCAAGTGTACTGTTAGTATGCCTCTTTTCCCAACAGTATTCTAGTTGGTGTGAAAGGACATGGTTCAACTCAGTGTACTTCTGGGAAGAGTCCATTTTGAATAATCACATCGGTATTCCACGAAGCAATTCCCCTTTTGAAACACGCAAACCTATAGCCCCCCCCCCCCCCCCCCAAAAAAAAAAAAACGA
>DF240717.1:37801-51179 GCA_000507305.1 Breviolum minutum Mf 1.05b.01
GGGGCGCGCAATGTTGGAGAGATCACCATGGAGAGGTGAACTAACTTCAATCCAATAAATGCATATAAATGCATATCAACTATCTATATACCTGGAAACCTTTGATGACCCTTGTTTTGATTGGAAAAGACCTTGCTACATTGTTTTGGAGGGGCCAAGGCTAAAAAATAGAGGACACACAGGTTTCAGGTATATGTGGTGTAAGGTCGTGGGATATTTCGATATTTCTCATATCTACTGGTGAGCGCAAAAAATTACCACTGCCTATATAGGCACTTCTTGTTTGTTACTACTTCTGGACCATGGTAGCGGAGCACTGATACGCTCTAAGGCACTGATAAGTGACACAAGAGTTTTTCCTTGAAATTTTTAACCTTGCCGACCCTTCAGAATGCGGGATATTTGATTGATATCTGTAGATCGGAGTGTTCAGTTGTGTCTCATTGAATCGGGTCCTTCAAAGTGCGGCCTTGTGACCTCGGCAGAACGACTGGAAAAAACACACACACACACACACACGCACACACTTAGTTTTTTTTTTTAAGTTGGAAGAATCCTCTCAAAAACGGGTTGAACAAACTCAGATTGAAGAGTATTTTGGGGTCATTTTTTTGTTTTTTGCAGCGTTTTTGCTTGAGAATTGAGAAGACACTGATCCTGGAGTGCGTTTGCCCGCTTATTGCTACAAGAACGAAAGTCATGAGACGTGTTCTTGTCAGTATCTTGGCGGTGGATTGCTGGGAGACACCAACAGGTTGGGAGGAGAAGGCGTGCATGTTCACTTCCTTGAAGATATGGCCTTTCTTTCTACCTTTTGGATCCTTTTGGCCCTTCCCAAAGTTAGATTCCCCAAAATAAATCAACATTTCTCCAAAGGTTGGTCGCTGTGTGGGCTTGTTTGGGGGTTCTGTTACCCACCCGAAGAACCCGACATCCTGAGTTCTTAACCTCCAGATTTGGTGTTTCCAAATTTTGTTTTCATTGGAAAAATCGTCGATTTATGATGCTAAATCCCAAACTGTGTGGGTTTTACCATCCAGAATTTCAAAAATCCAGAATTGGTCGATGTATGATGCTAAATCCCAAACTGTATGGTAAATTTATCCCACGGATTTTTTTTTGAGATTTTGGTTGGCCACCTTTTCAAAAACCCATCGAAGAGTGGGAGAAAGTGAGGTCTGGTCCAAGGTTTGTTGCTGTCAACGGCATTGGGATCGACCTGCTTAGATGGTGGTATTCCAGCATCACAACGACAAGACATTGTCCCTTGGTTGTTGGGAGGAACGACAATGGCAGCTTGCATACCTCTAAAAGTATCCTGTGAAAAAAAAAAGCAACCAAACTTGGTGAATGATTCATTTTTCCACCTTTTTTTCTTTTAAACCAGGATTCACATCAGACTTGCCTGACTACTTCGGTTCACCATTGATTCCAAAAAGTCATCTATTTGCGGGAACCTGCGGGACCTGGCTGGATGAGTGATGACCTTCACCAGCTCTCTCGCCTGGCTGGACAGCGATCGATAGCTAGATGCGGGAACATGGAGAAGTCTTTTAGAGATTTCCACCCCCAAAAAAAACCCTAATAGTGGGACTCCCCTTCCCACAAGCTTCCCAAACTTTGCCATGTTTCAAAGGGATTCTTATGGGAGTTGGATGGGAGTAGCATGGGAATGGGGGGCCCAGTATTGTCGGTCCCTGGAATTTACCTTCAGTTTTTGAGACAATCTGACAATTCGTTGGAAGAAAACCGTTGGATTTCCTGCTACCAAGACCTCCAGAAATGTCACCACAGCATCTTTCTTGCCACTGGAGCATTTAAAATCATTTTCTGGGTCTCAAGAAAAGGTGTCAAACAACTTCTCAGTTAGCTGGTCAGTCTGGAAGATGACCATGTGAGCAGTGACCAAGACCCTGCTTATGTACGTAGTTTATGTAGGGGATGAAAAGCTTCCCAGTTGTATTACGCGACTATTTCATAGGCCATTCATTTTTTTTCCGGGTCCCGGAACAGTTTTCAACCAACCACCATTTTGAGGGGACATTTTCCCATGGAATATGACGAGAATTTCTCGTCGCTTTTTCAAGGTGGCTTTTGAGTTTTCTTTATTATTATTTTTTTTCCGAACCGTCTTTGAGGTCAATCTCCAAGAAACCTACCCCGTGGGTTTCTTCATCTCCTACTATGCAGCTTCCTTTGCGGGCAACACGATGGCAGCTATAATTACGGAGGTTCGACAGTTTTTTCTTTTAATTGTAGAATTCTATTACGCCCACGACAAAGTGGCGGAAATTTCGCGGTTTTCTCAGCAGTTCAGCAGAAGTTGGGTTGATACTTATGATTCAGAGGTTGGGATGTATCCTAAAGTTCTCGACAATCATTCACTCTGATCAGATTCTTTCAACTCTGCTTTTTCCCGAAATTTTGATACGAGGCGAACTGAAATTTCAAAAAGAAACACCAGCAACTGCAATTCGGCTAATCGCTGTTTCAAAAAATGAGGGTCACATCTTTTTCCGCAGGAGATCTTGGGCTACAACGTCAAATTGAGCTATGATGAGCCTGGAAGTGGTACGGTCGCAGCATACTACGCAATGACAGGTTGTAAAGATTACAACAACGTGGAAGATCGCGGGTGCATGAAAGGTGTACCTGGGCCATAATATTTTTGAATGACACCGAGCACCTGCGCCCAACAACACAAACGAACAGACTTTGGGGAATCCGCAAGAAACGAAGAGCAACAAAAACATATCCCCTTTCCGTGAAGAAAATTAGGCGAGCAGAATCCAGAAATCCAAATCGTCAGCGCTTGATGATTTTGGGTTCACAACTGGCGGGATGGATTACCGTAACATTTCCCCCAAATTTAAAGCACTGGATTTGCTTCGTTTTGGAAGAAGCTAGATGTCATCCCCACTGAATCCGTCGATCATTCCATTAATGGCCGATTTCTGCCGGGTTGTTTCTTCGGGAAAGTACCTCATTAAAAACAGAATGGATATCATCTGCACGGAGCATTGGATGCGTCCATGTGTGAGCATTGTGATGAAATATAGTCAACAAACATGTCGGTGATTATGGGTTTGCCAATATTGTTGCCCCATTTCAAAGGACGTGAAACACGAGGACGGAGGACCTTTTCTTGTTGGACTAGTTCAGCACTGATGCTGGAAACTAAATGAGGAGAAAGCTGGTTCATGGTGCAGGCCTATATATTCATCTGCAGACAATGTTTCAGTTAAGGTAGTTGATTCTAGAGACCAATGGATCCTCTAAGGATTGGCAATTCGAGCAGATTCTTTCCACCAGAAATAGCTGGGGTTAAAGGGGTAGGGGTTATGAAGTACACCATCTCGTCCAATCCTTTGGAAAAAGCCCAAGCTACGGTGAGAGTAGCTGTGGGGGTATCAACATACGACGATGTTTGATGCGTTTCCCAGCATTTCCAGGCGACGAGATGGCACGTGAATTTGGAGGCTTGGATGGGCTATCCTCTAGATTACAAATACGTCCAGACGACCTACCCGACCATGGCGCCCAAGGATTTGGGCTCATTCGGATATGAGGGGCTTTCAACCACCTACATTCCCAAGCCCCCTCAACAGAAAGCATACGCTAGCAGCGGCACAGCACTCCAATTCTACCGCAATTGGAACGTGTCTTGGAACCAACCTTGGGAGTACTTTGGCTCAACATCATCGGTCAACAGCAGCCATTTGATGCCGTGCACCAAAACGATCCTAAATGACGATGCGGCTATGAGGCGTCATGTCGCATTCACTAGCGACGTGGATGGAGTCGTTATCACCAACGCACCTTGGTGGATTTGGAAAAAGCTGTCTCAGTCTAAGTATTATTAGAATCTATTGAAGAACGGTATCCCTTAATTGCTCCAAGTACCAGTCACTACCAGGATTATTACAGGACATTTTTACTAAGGGATCCATATCAACCTTGCTGCTCGAAAGCTGGGGCGACTTGATTCATCCAAAAATTGACAAAACCTTCAGATCCTGTCTGTAGAGCGGATCTCATTTTTCAGGCTCTAAACGTGATCACAAAATTGTGGTGTGCCCTACCAATTTTTGCGTGCGGGGGTCGACAGCTTGATTTGTTTTTTGGCACGTATCCCGAATCCGCCTTTGGTGTTTGAGGAACAGAAATGGCTTACGTATTTGAAGACCCAAAACGCAGACACGAACCGTCCTGGTCGTTCATGTTGACTTGAACTCAATGTTTGCCCTATGAAAGCGTTCAGCTTAACTAGAAATAGCCAGAATGCAATCTTCTTTGCCACACCTCACGCTGCGGGCATTGTCGTGGTCTCCTGTAAAATCATTCGTGTTATAGTCCTCCAACCAACTGCAACCTGTGTGTTGAGTCAAAAAGTGAAACTGTTTTGAGAACTATGGGCGTGGTGGTAGCTTTAACGATTTTTATTTTCACCCCGATCTCTGGGGATGATCCACTTTGACGACTGCGAATGCTTTTCATTCATGGGTGGGGAATAACCACCAACTAGTCGGGAAAAACCGGCTGAAGCCAACCTCCAGCTAGTATTTTTCAGAAAAACTGCCATGCAGAGATTGATGAACCCCCAAAATTGATGGAACAGAAACAAGCTGAGCATGAATTTTGAATGAATTTTCATGTTTTTTTGAAAACACGGGTGAATTTGTCTTTCGGAGACATGTTGATATAGATGTTTGTACATCTTCAGAAAGTTGTGGAAAAAACAACATCATTCGTTGGAATTAAAAAACAAGGGAAGCGACGCCAGCTGGCTGAATTGGGGCTTCATCAAGCGGAAAAGGGTGAAGCGGCTAGCGATGTCAAGTGATGGAAAAAAAGTCCCCAAGTTTGATCAAGGGATGCTACCATTTTTTTTCAGACTGAAAGGTGATCCAATTCAGACAGTATTTTGTATCCAATATGTATATATATATATATTATCTCTAGCTGCTTTTCATGTAACGAAAACAGCAACTGACTGCAGCCTAGGACAAATATACTGGCAAGTGCTTTGATTCCTGGTGGTGGGCAGCACCTAGTTGCCGTGCCAATACATCTCGTTGTGTTCCGTGGATTACAGGAGGTACAGGGTGGGGTATGGAAGAGATGATGCAAAAATCCACCATTCTCAACATGCCCGTGGCCTCTGGCGTTGCTTTGACCTGGGGTGACTATACCACCTTACCCCTAGCGGGTAACATGATCTTCTATTGGTGGACGCCGGACCCGACCTTCTTAAACCTGAACCCAATGATCTTGAAATTTGCTCAGAACAAACCAGAGGAACATGCGCAAGGGAATCTGGTGAGTGAAAATGCCGCCATACCGATCAACAAGCTTGTTTCACGGGATCTCGATATTTTGGCTCCTATCGTGGAACGCTTTTCTGACCTGCTGGATTTGCCGATGGCCGAAATGGACAATATGTTGATGGACCATATGGACAAAGGACTGGATTTCTCCGAGGAATCTTGGAGGAATGTGACTTGCACGTGGCTCAGGAACAATCGGGCTTTGTGGCAACAGTGGATTCCTGATGAAACTGTGTGCGCTCGAGGCTTTGGTCTCTATGATTCGGAGTTGAAGCAGTTCACGGACGACAGGAATGTCACGAACAAGATTGTGTGCCAGGCGGCCCACGGCAGCAAAACATGTGCTCCTCGAAAATGGGAGTTAAAACATCAGCCACGATTTGTTGAATGACTTGCCCCGGTAGGGGAAGGATTTGTATATTATTTGTGATGGTATACATTGCTTTACGCACTTTTAACTTTTAACCAATATCTTGGCCAAGAAGTCCGCAGGTCTTCCCGAAATTTCCATGTCTGAAATCACCCTTTTAAGGTGAACTTACTCTCAACAAGTTGTCTTTTTTAAGTGTGTTTAGAAACTCCCAAAAATCCAAGATGAGAAAAGGCTCAACTTTATGGCGCTTTCACGAACGAACCATTGGTTAACAGCTGAATCTTCGGTTTGTCACCCTAAAATCTCAGACTTCAATTTTGTTGGCGATCAATTTTGTTGGTACATGCAGGCTATTCAGCTATTCATTTCTTATATTAGGGTAGGTAGCTACCCCATCCATGTGATCTCGTCAAGAACACCAGCCAACCCTTTGCTAAAGCTGCATTCACAATTGGTCAAGGCCATAAGGCCAAGGTCACGACGTTTCTCCCCGAAAAAAAAGCCAAACGCCTTGGGACACGGCAGGCTTGTGAACCCGGGACATACTCGCAGAAGATCACTGATGGCAAGGGGGACACTCAGATTTGTGTCCCTTGTGAAGTTGGAACAAGCCAAGTGTCTGGTGCTTCACTCAGCTGCAAAGCATGCAAAGCAGGCAGGGCAGCAGAACAACTATCACATGACATGACACGCAGAGAAGAACATCATTGGTTTTGGACGAGAGATGAACGAAATACCCCACGGAATGGAGTCTGCCTTCATGTCTAATTATGGTATGCATTCACACATTCCTCGCATGCAGCCTTTTTCTTGACATTAGGGAGGTATTAAATTATGTGAAATTATGTGAAACAAAAACACAATCTATGGCTCGAGTCCTAGCTCATTTGACCCTCAAAATTAGAGTAGGTTTGATTCGCTTTCCCAAAACGAAGTGACTTGGGTTGCGCCTTGGGTTGCTTTGGGATTTATTTCTGAAATGGATCTGAATCTCCCAAGTTTTGGAAGGTGAATATCAGAATGCACCTGGACAAACGGAATGCCTGCGCTGCGCTGCTGGCACTTATCAGGACCGCCATGTCGAATGGAGGAATTGGAGGGTCCAAGGCGAGAAATTGCGAGTGAGAAATCGCTTACCTTGGTGGCGTTCACTAGATAGCATGAATGATTGTCTAAAATACGCAGAAGAAAAGGTGGTGACTGATCTGGTGCCCAACATGTCAAAGTCAAACTTTACATTTCATTTACATTTACATTTGCAGTTACAGTTACATGAACATTTGCATGTACATTTGACATTTCCTTTCACATTTACATTTGCTATAGACATACAGCTATATTTGCATTTACACTTGCATTTTCATATACATGCACTTTTTCATTCAATTTCATATTCACGTTCACACTTACATTTACATTTACATTTACACTTACATTTACACTTACATTTGCATGTACTACTACTACTACTACTGCTACTGCTACCACTACCACTACTACTACTACTACTACTACTACTACTACTACTACTACTACTACGACTACGACTACGACTACGACTACGACTACGACTACGACTACGACTACGACTACGACTACGACAACGACTACGACTACGACTACGACTACGACTACGACTACGACTACCACTACCACTACCACTACCACTACCACTACCACTACCACTACCACTACCACTACCACTACCACTAGCTAGGATAGGGTAATCCCCAGTTCATATTGTGCTACCCCCCTGACCCCCACCCTGCATTTTAACAACATTTCATAACAACATCTTACAAACAACTTTTACTATAAAACATTTCATCAAACTCAGGGGGCGTTTCGCAACCCAAATTCCAAACAAATTTTTGGGAAACATTTCAGGGCAAATTTATGCACATGAACTGAGGATCTCCTAACCTAATAGAAAAATCTAAATCATAATTTTATCACATAAATTCTAGGATAAGATTTATTTTAAATTTTCCTAAACTTATTTCTGAAAAAAGCTTTATACCTTGTTTTCTGTATCGTCTTCAATTGATATACCAAAACTTATATCAAATTTTTCAAATATAATATTATTACAATCTCCATAGTAATCCTTAATTCCTTTCATTAACATATTATAAATTCTATTCATATAATAATTTACATTACTAATTCCTTTTCTAAAATACTCACTTATAATAAGTTGGTCTTCGTCATCAGTCATTCCTCCAAAATGGACTGGTGTATCATTAATATGTTTTTTAACTAAAGCATCAATACCAATAGAAAAAGAATGATGTCTATTTGGTTGTTCAATTATTAAATGACTTTTATTTATAATTGATTTAATATTATTTTCTTCTAATAAAAAATCATGTTTGTTAGTTATATTTGGTAATTCATAACTATAACAATCATAATGATAATTATCTTCTTCGTCGTATCCTCTATTGTTTTTTAAATTTAAAACTTTGGTTGTCATATATATATATATCAAGTCATTATTTTTTAATATTATTTAGATTTTTTCCTTGGTGTTGTTTTTGCGCTACTTGCTGTGCCGGATGAAGGAGTATTGCTCCTGCTTTTGCTTGCACCTCTTCTTAATAGTCTATGTCCCATATCATTATCTAAATCACTATCTCTACTCCTGCTTCTATCACGATGAAATGGGATATTAGTGGATGAACTGGGTTGTTCGGTTGTTGCTTGGAGTTCTTGTTCTTCATCTGTTTCGGCATTCATATCATACTCTGGTGGGGCTGTTGCATTCCATAAGAATTCTGCTACATTTGCTCCTGTGATTGCTGTATTTAGAGCAAACTCTGCTAATCTAAAACCCCCTTTAACCATTTTTGACGGAAAACCTTCACTGCCACTACTACTACTGCTACTGCTAGGTGGTGGTGTAAGGTTTTGTTTAAACATCTTTGTCCATACCTGAACCATTTTTTCATTTCTATCAAAATTTTCTGAATGCATGAATGAAGCATAAGGAGGAACTATTTTTTCAAAATCATTACCTGTATCAACTCCCTTATTTGCTGTGTCAATTTTTTTAGGTTCAATGTTTGCCAATTGTAAATTATGAGTTTCATTTTTTTCAGTATCATCTTCCTTATCAACGCGAGGTTTTTTAGAAGTATTCAAATGCGAATACTTCAAGTAATTTAAATATTCATCATCGTCATCAATAGGTTTCTTGATTTTCTTCAACTTATTTTTCACCAAAAACATTTATTAATAATAAGTAGATTATATTATTAATAAATTCAATCCCTGCTCCCTCTTGGTTGTTGTCTTTGTTTGTAATCATTAATTCTTTTTTTCAAAAGTTCGGCTTCAACTCTTCTTTCCCATCTTCCGTCGTTAATCATTTCTTGTGCTAGATTGTTCAAGTGTTGCCAGTTTGTCAATCCTTTTCCTCTGCCTTTTTTACGCAAGCCTTCTAATGAGATTTCTGGGTCTCGTGGGTCAATGCCTCTTATAAACAATTGGAATTCTAATTCCTTTTCCTTCAATCTTGAAATATTTGTTGAATAAGAAATGTTTTTCATCAATTTAGATTTCTTTGCTGGTTGTTCTTCTTGTTGTGGTTGTTGTTCTTGTTGTTCTTCTCGTGCGGTCATCATTTCAGGAAAATATTCTTCTTCTGCTTCTTCTTCTTCATCTTCTTCTCTTGTTAAGTCTATTGGGGTAGGTCTTCTGGCTCTTATTGGAGTGGTGATGCCTGATAAAAAACTTTGTATTGTTGGAACAAATCCTTGTCTTTGAACTTCGTCTCGGTGTGCTTCAAATGCTTCCTGTTGTCTTGCCATCTCTCTTGTTGCTCTTCTTTGTAATTCTGCTTGTATCTGTGCTGATACCATCTCTCCATTATCAGTTTGAACTTCCGTTGGTGTTGTTGTTCCTGATGAAGATGATGACGATTGTATCCTATCAACATTAAAAGTTCTTCCATTCATTCTTGCATTTTGTCTCATCAATATTTGTCGCATTTCTCTTTCTAAAATTCTGTTTTGTTGTTCCTTGAGTATTTCTAAATGGTCAGAACCATCAAAGAAACTTCCTTCAGGACTCGCTTTATAAAACGTTGCTGTTCTATCTGGTAATTTACCGGTAATAGTTTCATTTTCATCTATCAGATTGATAATTTCATTGTATGTTGGGCGTCTCTTCAATCCTAATTTAGAATAAGGATTTACTAACTCTAGTGTTGCCGTTGCCATATTAATATAAATTATGTTAGATAAAATAATTTATATTAATTATCTTTTGTAAGTTTCATCCATCAACTTTTTTAATTTATTGTAATAGTTCTCAAGGTGTTCTTTTGATGGTCTTGATAGATTAGGTCTGTATAATTCATTTTGTACTCTGTCTAGTTCGTTTTGATAGTTTGCTCGTTTGTTTCCTTCAATCATATCTTTTCTCAACTGTAGCATTCCTTCACGAGCATTTCTTAGTTTCATTTCTTTGTGTAGGTGCTCTAGATATCTTGTGTCGGCCATAAACGGAGTAAAGTTCATCATAGTTGTATGTAGATGACTTCTATGTCCTTTAGTGTTGGTCTTTTTCTTGTGATGATACATCTATATTATTATTTAGATTTTAAATTTTAAATTTAATCATACACGAGGCTTCCAGATTCGCGAAGTTCCAAAATGGATTCGCTAACCATATGCACAAAAATTTCTTGTATTTGTTCCGCTGGTGCTATTGCTCCTTGTGTCCCTTTAATCTTAAATACTATCAAACTCCCCATCTTTGTATTAGTTCCTGTAAAATTCACATCAGCCATCTTTTCAAAAGAAATTCCTATTACAAATTTGTTCTCACGATATTGTTTATAACTTACATTTAGTGAGTTTTGGTCTCCATTGTGGTAGTGCAATGTTCGTCTTAAAAAGTAAAATGCTTCTGATAAACTTTGACATTCAAATTCTGGGAATTTTTTATTCCCAACTTGAAACTGCCAACTTAAATTTCTAGTAAAATCTTGAAAGCCTTGTCCTTCTATTGGATCACCAGTATCAATATCAGTGCCATCATTAATTTCACTGTTTATCATAGGATTGTAAAAATAATTCCAGCGTTTATGGACATAATTATCTGGTAAGAATTGTTTATATCTTTCTCCTTGTTTCTTTTCACGATACAAGGTGACAAATGCTGTTGATAATTTAGATGCTGACTTTACAATATTCATATTGATTTCGCCACCTCCTGCGTTAAATGTCTGGGTCAAGGTATGGTATTGAGGTACTATCAATTTCAAACTTTGTCCCTCCAATAAATGTTTGGTAATGTTATTATCAACGGTATTGTCCAATGTAATAACTTCAGCGCGAACAATAACATTATTAATCTCCCATAAAACACTTGTATTACCACCTTGGAAGTAATAACCATTTTTATCTGTTTCTGTTGTTCCATTGCCTTCCGGTACTACTACAGGTTCATTGCTGTCTGATACTATTGTGAATTCTAACTCTAAAGGTGCAAAACGCAATGGTAAATAATAATTGCTTTCAAGTAATCCACAACAAGGCTTATGCCCTAATCGCATTTGTCCATTACTAGGAATTCCTGATAATGAATGGCGAGTATGTCTAAAGCCTATGCGTCCCCATTCATTATGGTCTGCCGCTAAATTTACATTTATTACACCTCTTGGGTCTGCTACAGTACCTGCTCCATTTGTTTTACCTTGAGTTGCTGCCGCGCCATCTGTAACTACGCTGTCTGGATTTAAAAAGTTATTAAGTCCATTAGCGTATCTATGGTAATCATCATCCCAAGATGGATTTGCTGAACTTTCTATATCATCCATTTCATTGACATCTTTTGACTTAAATGATTTATACAATTCACAATGGCGATTATACTCAATAATATCTTGGATAAGCTGGCCACCTACTGTTGCACGGTATCTTTCAAAGAAGGCGTGTAATCCACCTAATGGTCGTAAAAATTTAGCCCTATCAGTAGTATCTGTATTCTTAACATTTGCAAACAGGCGGATACTACTTAAATCTAGATATTGGTTTGAGTCACCCGAAATATAAAACCTTATGTTTTTATTCCCACCTCCGCTAGAAGAGTAAATGTTACTACCTGATGGAAAATAATTTACAAATCGTCTATCGGTAATATACTGGCTAGTTTCTGGTAACCCAAAGTTAAGTTGATTAATCATTGCATCATTTGCTTCGCTAACAATTGTGTCCATTACTATATATGTTTTATTTAGAAATTATTTTTTATTTTTTACTTTTTTATGTGCCCCAATCTCAACAGTATTTTTAGACTTTTTATTATTTATATTGTTTAATTTTGTTATACTATTATTTTCAAGTTCTACTAAATCTTTTATTTGATTATAATCTTTTATTGGAGTATTTAAATCTTTTTGTAGTTTATCATAGTTGCTTAACCCTTTTGTTAAAGGCTTCAATCTGGGTTCATTTCTATAATCTACTCTATGGAACATTATTAATCTAGGTTAGATTATTACTTTTCTTAAAGCATTCACTTGTTACCCTCAATTCGTTTAATCTTTTTATTTCTCTTTCCATAACATCTTTTAATCTACCATCATTAGTAAGAATTTCTAGTGTCTTTTCCATATTGTCCATTCTCCTCTTGGTATCTTCAAAAAGTGTTTTGTTTTGTATAAGTTGGTCTGTTGCTTTTTCTATTTGTCTTTCTTCGCTCTTCCTTCTCAGTAAATGACTTTGAAGGTCTCTTTCGTCATAGAATGTTCTTAAAATCATATTTCCCATAATATATATATAAATATTTAGATATTTATATATTTATTTTTATATATCGTTTGGACGAATTCACGAAGTTTTTAATCCTAACCAGAGTTAGGATTAAATCCATTAGAAATTCTAGTAGATGGATTAATTCTAATCAACCCATTTCCAGCAAAATTAGCAAATCCGTGAGCAACAATAGGATTAGTCTCATTGAAGTCCGATGTTATAGCATATCCATCAAGAACACTAACGGGGTCGTTAGGATTCCTCCAGTCCCGATGTCTAGGGTCTTGTTTTTCACCTTTTTTTCGTTTTGGTTTTACTGCTGGTGTTGCGTAAGTAGTTGTTTCAAATCTATTTGGAAAGTTTTGATTAAGGGTATTGACTACCGCGGCTCCGAGGCTATGTCCTGCCAGTCGTGTTATTTCTGGTGATTGCTCTAGCATCTTTATTGCATCTTTATACTTTTCGGTGTTCTCTGCATTTCTAGTTGGTAAGTGTATCAAGTCATCAATTATATCTCTAGTTATACTTCCATCCTTCCCAGTAGTCCCAGATATATAAAGTGTCTTACCTGTCTTATACAATCCGCTAGGACTATCATATGCATTTTTTAAACCAGCGCGGTCTTCTAGTTTTTCTTTGTTTCCTATATTTCTTACTTCTGAATAAAGCGTTGAGTTTCTATTTCCTAAATTTCTATTCATATTTCTTGCAAAATCATCCATTTTCTTGTTCATATTACTTTCTTTTTTCTTTGCATCATCCATTATTCTCTCATCTTTCATATCATTAAACTTTTTAACTAAGGCGTCAAAACTTGCTTTTCCTATTCTTCTTGCTATCTCTTCTCTTGCAAATAAATCTTCTGCTGTCCTGCCTGCTATAATCCTACCTAGTGCTTCTTCAGCAACTTCTCT
>DF240717.1:51368-102305 GCA_000507305.1 Breviolum minutum Mf 1.05b.01
AAGCTGTCATAGCTAGCCTTACCTACTCTTCTAGCTATCTCCTCTCTAGCAAATAAATCCTCTGTAGTTCTACCTGCTACTATTCTACCTAAAGCTTCCTCTGCTATTTCTCTTCCTGCTATTCTTCCTATTCCTCCTAAAATGCCAATCATTAATATATAAATAGATTATAAAATATTTTTCTATGCAAATAATATATCATGAGCAAGAAGTTAGTTTATAAAAAGGTCTTTGTGGATAGCAACTATAGATTACCACAGTCTAGGTCAAGTTCTGATTTTGTGATAGAATTGAATGAAAATATAGAAATACCAGAAGGGACAAAACTACACATAACTGATATTTCCATTCCTGCCGCGTGGAAATCTACTGAAGTAAATTTCTATGAGTATATGTATGTAATGATTTTTGACAACAGTGATGTTTTTGTGAAAAACTTCCGGATATGTTTAGGAAATAAAATATATTTTGCGGAGCAAATCGCTTTTGATATGCACGCCGGATTAAACACAAACACCAATGACTTGAACACAGGGGGTATCTTTAATTACGCATATGACAGTGCAACAAGAACAGTTCAGTTTAGCATCAAGGATGGGTTGAACTACAAAGTGAAAATTCCCACAAACGACGAACTAGAAAATTATGTGAATAACACTTGGAATACAACCCAAGCAAACTATGATAGTAGCAACCCATTGTCAATAAACTATTTGTTGAGCAACTATGTGCCATCAAATCCATTAACAGTTTGGACATCTTCTTATTTGAATTTAGTGCCTTTTAGATACATATTCATCTCATCACCAGAGTTGTCTGATTATAGGTATTCAGCCCCCAATACTTATTCATCATCAATCATCAAAAAAGTTTTAGTCAATTCTCAATTGGGTGGTATCATCAATGATGCTGGGAGTTCTTTATCAGAGGACTTCATTGATATCAGCAATAAGAACCTTAAACGATTATCGTTTAAGATTACAGATGAAAAAGGTGTAGTTATGAACCTCTACGGAATTCCAGTTCAGTTTGCCCTTCTTATCTCCCACTCGTCTTATTGAAAATATAAATCATAACAGCAAACAATAATATGAAATCATCGGTCTTAAATTCTATCTATATTCTACAAAAATTATATAAATAGAATTTCTACACAATAATATATGAGTAGCATTAAAGTAGTTGATGTTAATAATGAAGAAGCAAAGCAAGAAGAAGCAATTGAACAACCAATTGAAGAAGCAAAAGAAGAAGTTAATGAAATTGTAGAAGAACCACCCCAAGAAACAGCCAATGGCTCTTTGAACTCCAACTCTATTGGAGTTGAAACAAAGGAAGTAATTGAAGAAACACAACAACAAGATACAAAGCCTAGTGTGAAAGCACAGGATAAGTTAGTTAGATGTCCCAAATGCTCACGCGAGATGAAACTCAAAAACTACAGATATGGACATCAACAAAGATGCCAAGGCGGTATTGAAAATAAACCAGTCAAGCCTCACACCAAGGCTAGAGCAAAACCAACAGCACAACCCATAATTCAAGATGTTGAAGAAGAAATACCCCAGCAACAAATATCAACCCCTCAACTAACTCAACCAGTTAAACAACAAATACTCAAACCAACTAATCCATTAGCAGATATAACAAATCACTACCAACTTTTGCAAAATGAATATCTAAAACAAAAACAAGCAAAATACCAAAACCTTTGTCAAAATATGTTTGCCCCAAAATCTAAAAAACGATAAATAAAATATAAACTATAATATATGGCTTTAAGTTTAGATGGTAATATTTCATACATCGGTACTGAATTTATAAAGTTGCTTTCCACGGGTACTAGTCATCTAGCCACGGAGCAGTATGTGGATGATGCTATAGCAGAAGGTGGTGGTGGGGGTGTTCAGCCCGAAGATGTATATACGAAAATTGAAACGGATAATCTACTAAATGCAAAATTAAATGTTAATAATCCGCAAGATGTTTTTGGAAATTTAAGATTAGACCCAACAAATGGATTAAGTAAAATAATATTAAATGCTGTTAATGCTCCTAATGATGAAGACTTTTATGTCAATGGTAGTGCTTATGTAAATAACGGTGAGTTAAGGGCACAAAGTATGAAATGCGACAATACCCTTACATTTGCTTCAATCAAAGGAAATTTTATATCAAACAATGATGCTAATACAGATTTAAAATTTCAAATTAATACTAATGATTTTATTACATTATCTACTGCCAATGATGTAATAGAAGTAGATAAAGATATTGAAATGCACAGTTCGGTATTGAAAAGTGATGTTTTAGATACTTGGTCAAATTCATCATTACAAATAAGAAGGTTTGGAACAAATTATATATCATTAGACGCCGATGATACTATAAGCATATCAAGACAATCAAAAATAGGAAGTAATAAAGCAGACGGTGTTGATATGACAGTATCCCATTACAATAACTTAACAGATTTATTTGAAAAGAAATTATCATTTAAAAATGGTAATGAAATTTTTGCTACAGGAGACGGAGGAGTAGATGAAGAATTATTATTAAATTATTATACCGATGCAGGCGTTAGAATTGGTAATGCTACAGATGCTTATTTAACAATAAAAGGGGCAAGAAACGGAACAGATACTTTAACAGTAAATGGTTCTACTTATTTTGGTGGTGCTGTATCATATAATGGTGATATTGTTTTAACAAATCCTTATGTATTAAAAACTAATACTATAAGTTCAAATGGATTAAGTGATTTAGTTTTTGAAATTGATACTTTAGGCGAGTTTTTTAGATGTCAATTTAGTGATAATACAGTTAGACTTCCAAATACAAAATCTTTTTTTATCACAAAATATTTTTACAGATATAATAAAACCTTTAGCATTTGCTAATGATATAGTGTTTAATGGAAAAAATACTACAAGCGATGGATATGTAGAATATTATAAAATTAATTCAACTAATGAAACAGTAGATTTTAATAAGAATGTAAATTTTAATAGTGATATTGATGCCAATGAAAATATAGTAATGCTTCCAAATAAAATATTATATTTTGATGAAGGAGCAACTAATAAAAGATATATTAGAAGCAGTGCGAGAACATCACCATCAGTCCAAAATCATTTAGATATAGTCCAAGAAAATACAAGCATAGGACGCATTAGATTGATGATAGGAACAGAGGAAAATGTAATAGTTGAAAACTCACAATTGTATTCTAAAAGAGTTATTACAGCAGTAGCAGGAGTTAAATCTAATACAATAGATACTAATACAGATGTTAATTTAACATTTAATAGAAATGGAAATGAATTTTTAAGATTTGATAAAACAGATGATAATATAACTTGTAGTAAAGAAATTGTAGCAGGTAATTCTATTGTTGTTGATACAGCGAAAAAATTAACAATGAAACCAAGTTTAGAAAGTGGTCTTAATATTTTTGATATTAGAAATTTACATCCAGTTGTTGATAATCCGATGATACGATTTAGAGTAGGTGAAGGAGGAGGAGAAACAATTGTATGTGAGATGAGAAATGAAGGTATAACAATGACAAGAAATATATTAATGGGAACAGCATATCAATTAAAAACAAATAAAATAAATAGCAATAATGATAATGATGTAGTATTTGAAAGAAATGGTAATGAATTTTTTAAATTAGATAAATTTACAGAAGATGTAAATGGGACACCAACAGAGAAGGAAGCAATTATATGTAGCAAACAATTAAGAGCAAATGCCGGATTACAGATAAATCAATTAACTATTAGTTATCAATCAGTTGCAATTGGATATTTTGATTTTAGAGCAAATGAAGCAAATAATGGTATAATGAGATTTTTTGTAGGTGAGCAAACCATTCCTTGTATTCAAATTACACGATACGACCCCGGAAGTGGAATTGAAAATGAAATTTTCTTAAATAAAACCACTAAATGTAATAACATTTTTCATACAAATACTATTGATACATTCAGTGATACGGATTTATTAATAAAAAGGAACGGAACAGATGTAATAAAAATCTTTACTTATACACCAACAAACGGACCGAGTATTATAATAGATGGACAATCAGACTGTGGGTTTTCTTCAAATTGGGTATTTGGTAATACATTTGCTAATAGGTCTGTTAATTCAAACACGATATTCAGAGGTGCTATTGATGGAGGGTTGGCAAGTGGTAAAATTTATATGTCTTATTTATACACTACTGAAACATTAGATTTTGATTGTGATATTGATAATACATTAAAATTAGTAAAAGGAAATATTGATGATACAACGCCTTCAGATGAACGACTAAAAACTAATATTAAAGATATTGAAAGCAATTTTACAGAATGTATTAAAAATGTTAAACTTAAAACATTTGNATTTGAATATACAAAACGAAAAATAATAAAAATAATGATAAATATGGGTTTGTAGCACAGATTTATTAAAAATCTAACCAAATGAATTTAAAAACATTGTAAGGGAAAATAAAGAAAAAGACAGCGATGATAAATATTTAAGTATTAATTATATGAAATTAAGTTTATTATTATGGGGAGCATTACAGGAAGAAATGACAAAAACCGAATATTTAGAAAGTAAATTATTTGAAACAATAGCAAGAGTTGAAGCATTAGAAAAACCCAAAAAGCGAACTACAACAAAAACTACAACATAAATTAAAATATAATATAGTATATAAATGGGCAGTAGTGCATCACAAAGCAATAAAGAAGTAGATGATATAAAAGCAGTTGAAGAAATGAATGAAGATGAATTGAGCAGTAAAGACAAAATGTTCAAAAAAGCAATTCTAGAAATCTATGATGAAATCAAAGAAGTCAAAAACCAAAAGAAAGATAAATTAATCTATACAATTCCAAAGGTGGATTTATGCAACTGGAGTTTATTTTAGATTGATAATATTTTTGCAAAATAATATTATCAATCTTCAAATCTCATATAGGAGGAAAATTTTATCATAAACATCTTGTTGATGTCTTTTTCCAAAAGGTTTATATATAAGAAACTATGTGGTTCTGCTGTAGCAATCTCATACATTTTATATAAAGCATCTTTACTATCTTGTAATTTACTTCTTCTAGGTAAGGCACTCAATTCATCTTGTAGCAACTCTATCTCTTTGAAATTCCTGACTTTGTAAAAGAATAGGTGTGTAGCATTTACTCTTATCAAAGTGTTTAAGGCGTTGAATTTTTGCACGCTTGTTATGACAGATATCCCATTGTGCCTACCTCTTACATAAGTTGAATTTAGAAGTTTAGAATATCTTGCTATTTTGGGGTCATCAGCAATATCATCTAAAATCAGAAGTATCGGATAAAGTTTTTTAAACTTATTTTTTTTACTATACTCTGTTATTTTATGTTGTGTTTCTATTACCTTTTCTAATTCTTCAGGTACAAATTCTTCAAAGAAACACTTTTCTTTTTCCGTATCAATTTTCATACCTTCTTTGATGTATTTCTTCACTGGTAGCCATATGCTATCAACATTGATTGAAGGCGACCAAATATAAATACGAGAGAAGACACCTTTATAGATGTCTAGTACCATATTTGTTAGCAATACTGATTTACCACTTCCTGACGGTCCGGTTATAATTGCTCTGAATGGTACTTTTGGGGCTACTTCGTATTTAGATTGTGGAAACTCATAGGTTATTTCATCTATGGGTCTGATATCTGGTGAGATATTATTTTTCATAATAAATTCATTTAGAAAATAAATATATATTATATTGTAAAAAAGCACATTCTTTTGTTGATATTGGGGTCGCAATTGGAACAGACTGTGGAATTTTACCCATCATAAGAATGTTAATTAGTTTCGTTCTACTCCTTTCATCAGAGTTTCTAATTGAAGCAAAACCGAGTAACAGAACAGAAGCAGTGGTCAGAATTCATCCCATCTCTCCTATGCGAAAGCAATCAAAAATACGCTAATCCTTCAATCCCCGATGTTACAACTTATATTGAGCCTTCAATCTTTTTGCATGAAGTACAGTATATAAATAATAAAACTAGATTATATATAAAGTATTATCTAGTTATATTATTATCATGACCGTTGCGGAATATAATGCATATATATTATCAGTAGATGATATGGAACATAGAGTTATGGATGATAATTTATATCCAAGAGTTAGAAATAATAAATGCAAAGCACTGTGTTTCATCATATCCGAACTTACAAAAGAAGGTATAAGATATTTTAAAATTTCTAGGTTTAATAATAGTAATGGCGCCAAAAAAAACCAAAACAGCACAAAAATTGAGTAAAAAACCAGTTCCCGAAGACTATGAATTATCAGACAGCGATGAAGAACCAAAATATATAACACTAACAGAAGAACAAAGACTGACAAGTAAAACTATTGTTATTGATTGTCCCTTATGCCATGGAAAAATACAACTACGAAATGAAATAGAAATCAATCCCAAAACAGGTATAACTTGTCGTTGTAATCCTTGTAGTTTCAAACTATCAAGAAACGACAAAACAATGAATGTTAGCAGAGACAGCGAAGGCGATATCGTTTTAGACTGTCAAGACCATAGCATATCTTTTTCGTGGAACCGCCAAATTACCCCAGAAAACAACCAAAGTGAGAAACATAAAAATGAAATGATAAGAGATGTAATGGGGACACCAAGGAACAAACCATCGTCATTGATTAGTATAGATGGAATGGATTAAAAAAAACATACTTAAAGAGTAGATTTTTAACGCAACAAACTTCATAAATAAATATATAAATAATTATATATAGAAATGTCAGATTGTGAAAATAATTCTCAGAATGAAATGATAAATTTACTAAAACGAATCAAGAAACATATGAAAGAATTGGATACAGCTCTTAATCAAAAAATTGATGATTTAAAAGAATGGATTAAAAACGAAAAGCAAGTTGAAAGTAAAGATAAGGATGAAGAGAAAGANAAATGATAAATTTACTGAAACGAATCAAGAAAAATATGAAAGAATTGGATACAGCTCTCAATCAAAAAATTGATGATTTAAAAGAATGGATTAAAAACGAAAAGCATGTTGAAAGTAAAGATAAGGATGAGAACAAGGAGAAAATGGAAAAAGCATTTGAAAAAAAAGGAGTCGGAAGACCCAAAGGCGATTTTCACAGTAAGAGAATTCAGTATTTTGAAATGATTAAATCCAAGAAAATCAAGGAACCCAAAGAACAAACTTTAGAGTATTATAAGATAAATCACGACAAAGCAACTGATACATACGTGTTGCAGGAAATAGAATAATTATATAAATATAATTATATATGAAATTATTAGAATTATTCTCCGGTACAGGTAGTGTAGGAAAAGTTGCACAACAGAACGGTTTTACTGTCATATCTTTGGATTTGAAAAATGCCAATATAAATTGCAATATACTTGAATGGGATTACAAACAATACCAGCCAAAACATTTTGATGTGATTTGGGCTTCACCGCCCTGCACGGAATACAGCATAGCAAAAACAACTGGAGTGAGAAAGATTGACGAAGCCAATAAGGTTACAATGAAAACCATTGAAATCATAAAATATCTTAATCCAAAAATCTGGTTCATTGAAAATCCCCAAACGGGATTGTTGAAGAAACAAGACTTCATGCAAGACTTTCATTACTACGACGTTGATTACTGCAAATATGGAATGCCGTACAGAAAGAGAACAAGATTATGGTGTAATCTTCAAGGATGGAATCCAAAACCATTATGTAAAAAAGATTGCGGCAATACAGTTGATGGAAGACATCCCATAACAGCACAGCGACTACCACCCAAGAAAAACGGAGAATGGAAAGAAGGCGATGTGTTTTTCAAGCAAGAAGATTTGTATAAAATACCTTCAGAGTTGATAAAAGAAATCTTTGATACGATAAGTAAAAAAATATAAATAATAATATTTGCAAAAAAATATTATTATTGATATCTATTGTGTAGGCACTAGCATTAATGGCGAAGAAGTGTATTTTTTGTTTGGAATATATTTTTCTTTCTTAATTCCTGTTTTAGCTTCTTCCCTTGCTTTTTTTTCAGCGTAGTTTCTTCTTTGTCTTGCTCGCTTCTTAATAAGGAATTCGGGGCATTCCTTTGCTTTGAAAGCATAGTACAGTCTGTTGTATAATGCCAGTTGCTCCTTTACTTCTTCAAAGGTTAAATCTTCTACATTTTTTACAGTTGTCATTTCTTGATACTATAATAAGTCAATAATTCTTTAGATACTTTTATGTGTTTCAAGTCGTATGACGAAAAGTACTTAAAGGGATATCACCTTAATAAAATATAGACTATTGTATGACCAAAAAAAATATAGAAAAAAACATCCAGATATTGAAAAACAAAAGAGACAGATTGAGGAGGAAGATTAACACACAAACACTGCAAAAAATCAATACTTTAATAGACCTATATGAGGACAGAAAAATTTCACAGTTTGATACTGCAAATAACTTAATCAATGCCATCAGCACAAGTGATGAAAAGGAAAGAAGGAAAGGACTGAAAAAGTACGAAAAGACACTAGAGAAGTATGAGAACATAGCACCAATAGCACAAAGAATGAGGGGAACAGTTGAACAAGCAAATCAAGGAAGGATGCAGGCAACAAGAAAAAGATTACAAAAAACACTCGCAAAGGATGGTAAAGCATTTGAAGTCAAATACATGCTTTTTTCAACAGAAAACCGCACTGGTTCTAAAATAAGACCCAAGAGGCACAACGGAAAATCATACTACACAGTTTTAACAAACCCTGCTGTGAGGTCGGCATATGTAAAAGCAATACCCGAGTATATCAATGAAAAAGTCAAGGTAATGATGGATAGATTTGATGAAGCATCTGAATTCAGAAAAATGATTACAACACTATCAACCGACAACACCTTCAAACAAATGGCAGAAGGGTCGGAATTGATAAACTATGTTGATGCAATAAGAGTTGAACAAGTAGAATTTCTTGATGAAAACACTTTAGACTTTGACGTCTTCAATGAGAACCTGACTAACTCAGAAAATGTGAGCATCTTCCATAGATACATTGAAACCGAAGTAGATGTGGAAAAACTCACGTTGAAAGAAGCAATACAAAAAGAACACTACAGAGAAAACGAGTGTTGGATTAATTCACTGATGGATTTTTACGGTGATACACTGATGAGACAGAAAAGAGGTTCGTTAGCAAAAAATATGACTAGGGAAAACATCTTGAAAACACTTCAGATGACAGAAGAAGAGTTTATAACAAAAGGGACATCAATCAGACAAATGACAAGAGTGTTTGAAAAGTATCAGTTGTCAGTTAGACTTTATGACTTTGAATGCAGGCAAATTTTCAAACATGAACCATCAGATTTTCACAGCAACAAGTTAAAAAGGTTTTACGGCTTGGTCAAGAACAATCACATTTACACACTCAATTACGACACATTAAGCATAGCAAAAAAAGAAAAACTACCAAGTGAGTTGGAGATGAGAATCTCAAGCAACTACTACATCAGCGACAGAAAAGAACCCATCAAGCACAAAATGATAAGTAGTTTAGATGAGATACTTCAGTTGAGAGAACATGATGAATATCATCTAGTTTTTAAAAACAACAACTTGGGTGAGTTAGTTATGCAATTTAAGGAGGCAGGATACGAACCACAAATCAAATGGAAAGCAGGGTGCATAAAAGAAATCAGAGCAAAATTCACATACAAACTTGAACACAGAAAAAGAAAAACAGTGAGTTATATCATAAACAGTCAGCATTTAGATACCGATAGGATTAATGAAGATATACATATAGAATGCGAAGAAAAACACAACTTTTTGAGCAAAGTCATGTTTGATTTTAACAAGGCTATCTTCACGGAAAATCACAAATCATACTACAGCGAGACTGATATAAATGTCTTGGATGAATGCAGGACAGTCGTACCACATGGGCTACTGATGGGTGAAACCATAAAAGACGCAAGCTATTTGTCATTCCCGCCTGAAATTGTTGAGATAGATATCTGCAAAGCATTCACGAGTGCATTTTCAAAAATTAAAAGTATTCCTGTGTTCAACGAGTTTGATGTTTGGAGACCCTTCTTGAACACTAATGATATAAACTCAATGAGTAATTACACGCTGTATATGGTAAAAGCATGTCAAGGCAATCTATTCTTCAACAAAAAAATCAACTTGGTATATGGCAAGTTTCTAAAGCAACTTGTTTCAAACGGTGTTGTCGTAAAGATTTTGTATTATAAACAGCCATCGCACACACACAAAGTCAAATACAAGAAACTCGTAGATGAACTTTACAATGTAAAAATCAGTGATAAAACTGAAGAGGACAAACGGATTAAAAAACTCATAGCAAATATCACCTTTGGACTACTAGAAAAGGGACAGAACAAAGCAAGTAAAAGTAAGATATTTGACACACTTGATGAGACACTGCACTATCAAAAACAATACGGGGGACAGATTTTTTCACTAGACCATTATCTACTAGAAGGCGATGACCCAATGTTACCACAGGTTGAGTATGATGATGATGATGATGATGATGATGATGAAGAACAACAAGAAGAAGAAGAAGAAGAAGAAGAAGTAAAAGAAATCAAACCAAAAATACACATGAGGACAGGGAGAGGAACCATTAAAGAATACAATATTGCCGAGATAACTTCTAAATATTACATCCTGAATGTTTCGGACAGCAGAACTTTAACAAACGGATACCGCTATATTAAGGAGATGCTTCTTCAATATCACAACTTTGCTATGTATGATGCATACAGGAAGTTGAAAATAGAAAACAACATAGACGTGCATGCTGTTAAGACTGACGCACTTCATATTAACAAAACTGACATGAAAAAAGTAGAAAAGCTGTTAGATTTTCACGATGGAATTGGGGGATGGAGATTTGAAAACAAAAGAGCTAAATACCCTGATGGGAAGTACATGTATAAACACAACGAAGCCCCAAACATACCTACCTACAAAAACGAGCAATTGATTGTAAAAGATGAATGGGATACAAAAGCTATATGCGAGCAAATTGCTGAAAAGAAACAGGTAATGATTAGAGCCAAATATGCAGGTAGTGGCAAGAGTTATATCTGCGAATACTTCCAGAAGATGGGTTACAATGTTCTTTTCGTTGTTCCCCATAATAGATTGGCGCAAGAAATTTCATGTGAAGCAGTGACCCTTAATAAGTTCTTTTCCATTCCAGTTGATAAAGGTGATTCACTACCATTGTATTACCATGATGATTACAATGTAATAGTCTTTGATGAAATTTATATGTCAAACATGTTTGTCTTAAACAAGGTGAGACAATTTGCGCTGAATCATCCTGAAAAAATCATAATAGGAACAGGCGATACAAAACAACTTCCGCCAATACAAGACCTAACTAACACACAATATCATGAAACATATGCTGACAATTGCATAGACATAATTTTTAAACATAACATCTTCCTAAAGGTTTGTAAAAGGGTAGGTGGCAAGGATACACCAGAAGGAGAAAAAGGGAGAGAGATAATGAAAAACTTATATGATGATTTTTGGGTAAATAACTTACCCATTGAGGATATCATCAAGAAATACTTCAGGTTTAGTAGTGATGTGATGGACGGAAATGAAAACATAGCATACACAAACATTAGATGCAGAATGGTGGCAAATGAAGTCAGGAGGAGGATGAACAAAACAGAACAATACGAAGTTGGCGAAGAACTGATTTGCAGAAAGTACAGGAAAGCACTTGATGGAACTCTTAATGTAAATATCCGCTGGAAAATCATAGGTGTTGAAGATGAAAATCTAGTGATACAAAACATCAAAGACCCAAAAGATGTAAGAAAACTTTATAAAACAATCATCGCAAAACATTTCATCTACAGTTATTGCGCCACCTGCCATTCTGTCCAAGGGACGAGCATAAAGGACAGCATCACCATCCACGAGTGGGATAAAACATACTTGGTGAGTAAGGAGTGGTTGTGGTGCAGTCTTACTAGGGCGAGGGATTTGAACAAAGTCTATTTCTTCAAAAATCCGGAGTATGATAAGTTTATGAACGAGGAGTTGATAAGAAATTACTTCCAAAACAAGATTAACGGATACAAAATTCAGGATAGAAAAGCTGAAAGGGAAATAGACGAAGAAAACTACATAACTGTCCAGTGGTGTCTGGATAGGTTTAAGGGATATTGTGGGAAATGTGGTGTAAAATTTGAGTTTGAAACTCATAATGGGCAACTGTCTTCAAACTTCACAGCCCAACGTTTAGAAAATGAGTTAGGACACGTAACTGATAATTGCGAAAGCTGGTGTAAATACTGTAATTGCAGTGCATGTTAGTACGTCCTTGACGAAAAAGACTTAAAGACAGATTATGTATATATAGTAGGTAATAATGAAGATATTCAATTACTCCAAGTGTGATAAATGTGTGAAATGTAGAAATAGTACAAAGCTAGAACTATATAAAATATTTCCAGTTGAAATATGTGATAGAATTGGTGATTGCAATGTTTATTGTACAGAATGCTCAAGTGTAAGATGTCGTGAAGTTGATTTTCTAAAAACCAATTTGGAAAATACACGTATGAGCAAAACTGAACGACAAATACTATTTTTTAAAATAGAAAACGACCATCCCTTCTATGCTCGTGATTCAAGAAAGGTTAAGGTACAAAAAATGAACCGTGTATTAGATAATGCTGACCCAGAACTTAAGAAAGTGATGAAGTCATATTTCAACGTTGCTTTCAGATATCTTTCTAGAAATGTCATCCCAAATCTTGCATACAAAGAATCACTAACAGAAGAAGTTAAGGATTACCATAACGAGTTTTTTCCATATTATAATCAACACTATAATGAAGCAATACTCATTAAAATGATATTGTATGAATACTTGTTGGCATTAATTGGTGATAATCTCCATTTTATGGAACTTGAAGACATTCACGAATATTTGGATGATATTTTCAAAAAATAGTTAATAAATAATATCTTGTTTATTAATATGACTTCTAAACAAGATATTATACATTCTGTGTATTATGACCGCGCTGGTTTCGGTTCCCTTCGCACCACATTCCAAGATGCCAAAGCTCGTGACTCTTCCATCACCATGGATGACGTCAGGAGGTTTTTTGCTAAAAACGTGGAGGAAAAAAGGAAACCTAGGGGGGAAAATAGTTTTGTTGCACCATCTCCTTATTGGGAGTATCAGATTGATTTATTCTTTATATCAAAAAATGATTTGGAAAACTTCCAAAAATTTAGGATTGGTTTGGTGTTGATAGATATCTTTACTAAATACGCCGTCGTCGTCCCAATTAAGTCAAAGTCGCCGTCTGATTTATTGGCTGGGATGATGGAAGGGATACAAAAAATGGGAAAGAAACCCAAAATGCTATATTCCGATGAGGAAAGTGGTTTAAGAAGTGCTGATGTTATGGGGTACCTTGAAAAAGAAAACATTGAAATCCATCACACCCGTGGTCACCCAGCGTTTGCCGAACGATTTATACGCACGTTCAAAGACATGCTTTTTAAACGCGTTGAGCATCATCAGCGAAAAAACGAAAACCCAAGCATCCAGTGGATAGATTATATATCCGAAATCTTACTTACATACAATACCAAAAATGTGCATTCTAGCACGGGACTAACACCCAAACAGGCGAGGGAACCCAAAAATACAATCAAAACTAAGTTGAACATGTCAATCAAAGCTACTAAAAATAGAAAATACCCTGAACTAGACGTTGGGGACAACGTCAAAGTTATGAGAAAAAAGGGAATTACCGAAAAGGAAAAAACATCCCATTGGTTGAAGGAAATCAAAACAGTTAAAAAAATAGAGACCAAGTTAGGTCAAAAATACTACATCCTAGATAATGATACCGTTGGGTATCTGCGTCATGAACTATTGAAAGTATAGATATATATAATTATATATCTATATATATAATATGTATCTCTTAAATCCTATTTATATCAACACAGTTCCTGTAGTAATATATATCTACTATAATAACTCTATTTATATACATATCTATTTTATATATCCCATTCACAACTCCACATCTCCCCAGTCTATTCTTTGAGGTTTGGTGGTTTTGCTTTTTTGTCCCGCTTTACTACTCCCCAAAAAATCAAGTTTATAAATTACTTCCCCTAAAGATTTTTTGGGTAAAAAAATCCCAATGAGTCTCCACAACGTGTAGAGCTCGTCTTCTCTACCTGTCGCGATAGCGGATGCAGTTGTTCTGTTCTGTGTGAAGCATGTCCCTTATATGTGCTAAATCTTCTCTGTATCGTTTTAAGTTCTGCCACTGCACAGTTCTAAGCAACCTTTTTCACCTTTCACTTTAGACACTGTTTGTGGGTGATGGATTTTCATCACCGAATTACCCAGCATTTTATTAACGCTTTTGTGGGTGAAGTGTCCAACCTAATGAAAACCACTTCCAGCTATTAAAATTTCATTCAAAGATTTGAGAGCAAAAGTGGAAAACACACTCTCAATTAAAGATTTGCGTCAAATGGTCTAACCAAGGCGAGAAAAAGTAATTCGTTCATTCTTCCCCACTTCAGTCTTTCTTCTGTGCATCTTCGCATTCATTCTCTCCAAACACTTGCGTATTGAACTATAGCGCTCTGCTTTGAAGTCATTGCATTGCTTCTCTGTGTAGGAATGGTGGTGCTTCTCAAATTCAATGTCATCCGCTTCATAGTCGCCATCACTCCACTCAAAGCGCTGACCACTCATTGCGACGCACACACACCGACCAATGAACTCAAAATGTGCGTATAAATCTTGTGCCAAAACCAACTTCACCAAAACAACTCCTGTCAAAAAATCACTCCCAAATACAAATTGCAGAAATGCTGAATTTTACAACATCCTTCAGACACTGTCAGCTCTTAAATCAAGTGTGCAACTACCAAGACCAAAAAACGCATATTTTCCGACATCTCTTTCTGCAAATTCTTGGTATATATTCGGGACGCTCTTGTCAAATTCAAGAGGCAACGCTTCGGCTTGGTGGATGGTCAAAATGCTGTGCGACCAACAACACCCCAACCCCTATCTTAAAGGTTGGATTACAAAATTGATTAAACCATTTATTAAAAATTTGGGAGCCAAAAGCGCAACAATGCGCAACTCCGTTCAAATTCACGTCCTGACATGCAACTCCGCTGGTTTTGATGCTTGTAGCGACTACTCAAAACGTGGAAATCAGCCACCCCTAACGTGGAAATCAGCCACCCCTAACGTGGAAATCAGCCACCCCTAACGTGGAAATCAGCCACCCCTAACGTGGAAATCAGCCACCCCTAACGTGGAAATCAGCCACCCCTAACGTGGAAATCAGCCACCCCTAACGTGGAAATCAACCACTTGTCGCCTAAGAAAGCATCAAAACTACAAATCGTCATCATCGGACATATGTGCATCATGCCCATTTGCTACTGCATGTTGCAAATGCATTTGGGCAAGACGTTGTGCCAAAACCAAGTCGTCTTCACGTTGGTTTGCAACAGGAGCAGACGGAAGCACTTGTTGATGTTGTGTCGCCATTTCTTGTTTAACTCCAATGGCAACATCAACTTTTCCACGCAAATTTTCAATGCGAATACTACCATTAGCATCCGCGCAACATTTCTGCATATCTTCATGCACAAGTTGCCGGAATTTTTCCATAGTATTTTCAATCAAACACTTTGCGTCATCAAGTTGCTTGTATGCAGTAAGTTGCGTATAAAATTTCGCAACCTTGGCACTGTTTGTTCCACTATTTGGTTGAAGAAATGCCCGTGCTTCCACAAGTTGCTCAAGCGTCATGTTTTGCAAAGCGTTTTTCAAATTGAAACTGGACGATGCAATCACTTCTTTGCCAAGACAAAATGCTTGTTCAAAAACAGACTTTTGCGCATCTGTGATGGTGACATTCTTCTTCAAGATGGTCTTGCGCACTTTTGGTGCCATGGTTTCAGCAACGAGCGGAGATAGCTGAGCAATCAGGTTTTGACCACAAAACGGCTACAACTCAATCGCCATCACTTTGCTTTTAATGCTGGATATTTCCAACTGATGTTTTGAATCAATCAACACGACGTCTCTGCTTTGAAAATGCAATGCAATGCAACTGCAGTCCGACAACTTCTAAACATAAACACGCCAGTTGCACCATCCAATGATGGTGATGAAGAAGTTGCCAAGTTGTGGCGTGGCGGTTGTTGGGAAGAATTGGGAATAGGGAATTTCCCCAAAAGTTGGGTGATAAATTTATGATTTAGATTTTTCTATTAGGTTAGGAGATCCTCAGTTCATGTGCATAAATTTGCCCTGAAATGTTTCCCAAAAATTTGTTTGGAATTTGGGTTGCGAAACGCCCCCTGAGTTTGATGAAATGTTTTATAGTAAAAGTTGTTTGTAAGATGTTGTTATGAAATGTTGTTAAAATGCAGGGTGGGGGTCAGGGGGGTAGCACAATATGAACTGGGGATTACCCTATCCTAGCTCCACTAGTACTACTAGTACTACTAGTACTACTACCTGGTACCCTAAACAACCATTTTTTAATGGATGTTTGGTGAAACAACATTTCTTTATGTAATGATTGGGAATCATCCAATTGAAACAACCATAAAAAACTGGTTGTTTGGAGTTCCAGGTAGTACTACTACTACTACTACTACTACGACTACTACTACTACTACTACTACTACTACGACTACTACTACTACTACTACTACTACTACTACTACTACTACTATACTACTACTACTACTACTACTACTACTACTACTACCGACGGGGACCCAAAACCTCTCAGGATCTATTTTTTAGTTCTATTAGTGTCTCAAACTAAATTCCAAACATCAAAAACATTAATTCACCAAGGCTTCTGGGGATTAATTCCTCAAACAGGTTTACCTGTGCGGTTCTATCTTTGAAAAAATGAGACTGGCACGTTGGTGGGCGTCCTGTGCTGTGTTGGGCGCGGATTTGGCTGTGCTCGGCGTGCTGGGCCGGGTTGGGCGCCGATTTGGCTGGGCGTGCTGGGCTGGTTGGGCGTGCGGGCTGGGTTGGGCGTGGGATGTGGCCGTGCTGGGCGCGCTTGTGGTGTTTGGCCGTGCTGGGCCCGCTGCGCTGGGTTGGGCGTGCTAGGTTGGGCGCGGATTGGGCTGTCTGTGTATGGTCTATAGTGTTCATATCTTCATGATGTCTTTGTGTTTATCTTCATGTGTATCTCAGATGTGTATCATGGGGCTTGAGGAAAACAAAGCCTGGAATGCTTTTCATGGATTGAGCGTCGCAAAAAGTTGTTTGTTGTTGTTTGGTGTTGTTTGTTGTTGTTTGGTGTTGTTTGTTGTTGTTGTTGTTGTTGTTGTTGTTGTTGTTGTTGTTGTTGTTGTTGTTGTTGTTGTTGTTGTCGTTGTTGTTGTTGTTGTGTCATTAGAGGGAGGAGGAGGAGGGGGAGGAGGAGGATGAGGCGGAGGAGCGGGAGGTGGCGCAACAAAACCAAAAATCCCACACTACATTGTCGGGAAAAACATCATGTATGTATATAGTGGAGCCACGTATCTAGTGGTGCCGGTGGGGTGCAGAATAGACCGCAAAGGTCAATCTAACATTTAACATACATGTATATGTATATCCCTGGATAGGTTTTATTTTCCCATCCCCTATTAGAGATTCAACGCTGGAATTGATGGACCATTGGCACCAATCAGCGCAAAATAAATCCAAGACATCATCCAAGTCGATGGACTTTGGGATGCATCCAGCTTCAAGATTACCATCAAGCATGGTGCAAGATTAATTGGGTTTATAAAAGCACGATAGCCCCAGAGAAAGTCCTGTGCAAGGATGACCGCGGCCAAATTGGCTGCAAGACCTGCCCAGCTGATACCAGTACGCTTGGTGTTGGCAGCTTGTTTGCAGGGGGTGTTGTTGACTTTCTGATTTCCTCCATTGTTACACCTCTGGAAAATAGTTCTGTCGGCATTTTTTGGGAACTTTTGGAAGTTCTTGGCCACGTATGTTGAAGTTGACCTCGTGCGGGTTGAAATTGACCTAACTCGTTAAACGTCTTGGGGGTACGGTCTGCAGGTAGATAAGAGGGTCATCAAATTGTGTCAGGAGTGGTTTTGGTACGGGTTCATGGAAGTTATGACAGAAGTTCCTACCAGTAGTTCCGCACGAGGCGGTGGCGGAAGAGCAAAAACACGGACCAACTGACAAACTAATTGCCTAAGTGACGAACTGACTTCTTAACTTACTGACTGACTGACTAACTAGCTAACTGACTCATTGAGTAACTGATTGACTAGCTGACCAACTGGCAAACTGACTAATTGACTAACTAGCTAACTGACTAACTGACAAACTGACTCACTGACTGATTGACTAGCAACTCACCAACTGACTAATTGACTAACTAGCTAACTGACTCATTGACGAACTGACTGATTGAGTAATTGACTCACTGACTAATTCTCGAAGTGGCTAACTGACTAACTAGCTAACTGACTAACTGACGACTCACTGACTGATTGACTAACTGACTACCTGACGAACTGACTAATTGACTAACTAGCAAACAGCAAACTGACTAACTGACTAATTGACTACCTCACTAACTGACTAATTGACTAACTAGCAAACTGACTCACTGACTAATTGACTACCTCACTAACTGACTAATTGACTAATTAGCTAACTGACCAAGTGACTGATTAAGTAACTGACTAATTGATTTCCTGACTGACTAACTAGCTAACTGACTGACTGATTAACTGACCCACTTGACTAACTGACTAACTAGCTAACTGACTACTGACCAATTGACTAACTGACTAACTCATTGACTGATTACCTGACCAACTGACTAATTGACGAACTGACTAGCTGATTAACTGACTGATTAATTAACTGACTACCTGACTTATTGACTAACTGACTACTTGACCAACTGATTAATTGACTGATTGATTACCTGAGGAACTGACTTATTGACTTACGGACTGACTGACTGACTGACTACCTAGCTAAGTGCCTAATTGATTAACTGATTGACTAACTGACGAACAGACTCATTGACTTACTGACCGACTGACTGACTAACTGACTAATTGACAAACTGACTACTTGACCAGCTGACTGATTGACTGACTAACTTACTAACTGACTAATTTTTCGACATCAGAGCTTCAAAAAGTGGTCCGACCCCTCAATTTTTTTGACATTTTGACCTGCAAATGCGCTTCGCACCGCAGCGGCGTGCCATTTTTGGACGTCGGGACTTCAAAATAGCTCCAAACCTGAGGTGTTTTGTACATTTTGACTTGCAAATGTGCTTCGCGCCACAGCGGCGTGCCGTTTTTCCAGATCAGAACTTCAAAACTGCTCCGAAGCTGAGGTGTTTTGCGCATTTTGACTTGCAAATGTGCTTCGCGCCACAGCAGCGTGCCATTTTTCATTTCTCCGCTGAGCAGCTACCTCCGCGCCCGCCGCTTTAGCGAGCCTACTTTTCAAACCTGTGGAACCACGACGAACCATTGAAAAAACACAGCGATTCGCGACTTTCCTTAACGTTAACGCGTGGAGCTTCTTTCCAGTGACTCTACTTGCGTGTTGATCTTCTTTCTAGTGCGTCTACTTGCGTGTTGATCTTCTTTCTGCTGACTGGACTTCTCTACTCTGCTTTTCAACTGTCCATATTGTCGGAAGTTAGACTTCTAAACTTCCTATGCACTTCCAATCGACGACGTGCAGTTTTTCCCGCAGCAGATTGTGCTGCGCCCAACAAAAAACTTCCAAACATTTAAGATGGAACAAAGTAACATCCAGAATCCAGTCCATCTTTGAATTTGTATCCGCAAGCCAGTAGTGGAAAGTAATTGTGCATCTGGGGCCGCGGGAAACCTTGACCGCGACCTACAAATCATGTTTGATGAATGGGGTCCAACTTGAGAACTCAAACATGTCTTGTGACCAACGTCAGAAGTTCTTCAGGGGGAGCCGTGATTTCATGAAAAGGGCTTGGTGTATCCTGTATTCTACGCCACTTCCATGCATCCATGTTGTGAAACCAAAAAACACCCATTGGTTGACGCCCGAAACTGCGATTCTTTGCCTGAGGATCTGTAGCAGCATCTGATTGTGGTTGTCAGAAGGATTACATCGACATGGACCGTACAGGCCGTAAATTCTGCCGATGTTTTGGGATCAAGAACTGGGGACTGGGGGGGGCTTCCAAAACCCCAAATTATGAGCTTAATTAGGAAAATATATCACCATTTAGGATGAGTAAAGATCCGTGACCCCCATCCAGCTGAAATCCTCTCTTGTCAATGATTCACAGTTTGATTCAATAAATCTCGCGGGGTGAAAACTTTCCAGTTGATTGTACCTGAAGCGAATCCTCGTTTGTAACAGCTGGATTGTTCTGTCTCCTGAATGGAGATCCGAGAACCATAAAATTGGGTAATGCCAACGTCATTTACAAGGATAAGCCTTGAAATTGCGTAGCTACTAACCAACTTGTAATTTCCTTTCGAAAACCCAAGTAAATTCAATATGGCTTAAGCTGTTTAAAAAATCTGCAATGGCCGGTTTGCAGCATTGCTGAGCAGCTGACCACTGACAGGAGCTTACAACTGTGTCAAGTGCATTGAAGGAATGAAATGCCCAGCCTTATCCTCGCTTGTTGCCTGCCTACAAACGCCGGGGTGTGGAGTTTTTTGTGTTGGTAATCAGAAGAGATTGAGAGATGGATCATTTTTTAACAAGTGAAGATTCGCTAAATGTGCAGTTTCTGATGAATCTGAGACGTTGGAATGATTTTTCATCATTTTTTGCTCTCAACCTAGCTCAGTCTTTTTGGACTACTGAACCATGAGTAGGATGTGATTGGATCTTGGTGGAATTGGAGTCCATTCTTGCAGACTTTTTTGGAAGTTGGTCGCACACAGTGTTGAGAATAAAGTCTTCAATCTTCATCCAGCTTGTCTCAATCATCTCAGCTGTGACTTTGGGTTTGCTTGTGTTTCCATATTTAAAAAAGACTGCATAGTAGGCGCACCTCCTTATTCAGTGGCCGGAGTGCCTTCCAGGAAGGTCCCAAGCTCTCCACTAAAAATATGCTGCTAAAAGTCCATTGTTCCAGTAATGATTTGTAATCCTCCATCCTTAGTGAATGACAAATCTAGGTGGTCTCATTCAGAGTTTTGGGGCAATGAAATCACCCCCAAAGTTTGGGAAATAACAAAATTTCTAAAAAAGGCGAATGGACCTAGCGCCTATCATATGTGTGGAAAATTCAAGGCAAAATGGCAGTTCAACCAGAAAAAACCAGCCTTTTGAAACCATGGGACTCGTTGCTTGATGAAGAAAAAAACATGGGACTTGTCTCGTGACCGTGATTTGAAAAAATCGAGGTGGATTTGGAGCGAGGCGAGAGTGATTTGGGTGAAACCTTCTTACCACAGATCTTGGCAGGGTACTATACCCCCACAAGCGCACCGAGCGAGGTCTGATTATCCGGGAGTTCCGTGAAAATGGGATTTGGGGGGGAAGTGGTTTTAGCAAAAAAGAAAGGCATTAAACGAAGCCAGGGGCCCAATTGTAATACTCTAAAATTGTTGCTAACTTGAAGAAGAAAAAAAACACCCTTCAAACTTCAAACGTTTGGTATTCAAACAAAATGTTCAGTGTACTAGAAAATCTGCCCGGGTAAGGGGTACTAGGAAACGCAAAGCGCCAATGTTCGCTATGACTGGGGGGCTGCTTAAACCCTGTAGCAGTGCGAAAGCAAGCACGACCATTTTACAAAGGGACCGTTAATAACCTTGACTATCCACTGTCAAAGCAGTGGCTATGACTTTATGTGGCAGTTTGCCCAAGAAGTTCGTCTCTCATGGCTCTAGATGTCAGATCTGCAAGATAGGGGGGAAGATAGCGTCATGGCTTCTGAAGTGTGTTCACGTTGGAAAAGACTCGGGTTGGGTCCGGAATTTGGGGAGGTTTGACACTCCGATATACAGTCCGTGATGCCAGTAAAAAAACCTTGCGGGAATGATGGAACTGATGGGGGGTAAGATTCGAGGCTTTAATTGGATAAGTATTGCTTGGGTTTGCGAGTTGTTGACCTTTTTTCGGCAAAAAATTGCAGCTCTTTCTTTTTTTGTGTCTGGAGCAAGCTTTGGGGTGTTTTTTTGTTGCGAGATTTTGTTGACCCCAGCAAACAGTGGGGACATATGGCGGTGGGTTCATTCTACACTTGATGGCTTAATGGATGCATTTCAGGAGGCTTTGCAATTGGTTCGAAGCCGGGTGGGATACCCCATCTAGTGACGATTTGACTGATGGCATGGCTAGAGCTCTGCGGCCTCTAGTGGCATGGGTGCCAAGTGCGAATGATCTGAATGGGGTAGGTTTCCAAGCTCGTAGTGATCTTGCATGGAATCTGTACATGTCGGCCATGTTACGTACAGTAGGTGCAGATGCATTTCCTTTAGTCGCATCATCGGAAGATAGCTGGAATGAAGTGATGTTACAGGCCTTGGGGCCGCCAGGTCTCACACCAGGGCCAGCGCAAACACCTTGCACAATGTTGGTTGGTGGTAGCCCGGGAGTCAAGAATCATTGTCAGCAGGAAGAATGTTGAATCCACGTGTGAGATTGAGTCAGAACCCTGCTGGTGCTCCTGCTCACGAAATGAAAATGGATTCAAATGTTCCTCCTCTAAAACCACCTCCTGCGCTTGCACCTGCGCTTCCAGGTAATGAGCAGTTGCTGGCAGCTTTGCATCCCTTGTCCTCTGCACAGCCTTCACAAGCTTTGCCTGCATCGGTGGCCTTGCAGTTTGGCGTTGGCGATGCAGTGCTTTTCACTGGCGCAGCAGAATCAGCGCCTCTTTGTGGGGCCGCAAGAGGGCCGATTGAAAACAGCTCTGGAGAAGTCAAGTGGCCTCCAATCCACGGTTCCAACTTGGGGTCAATTGTTTTGGCAGGCTGTGAAGAATGAGAATGATTTGTATGGTCTAGAGAAGTCGATCCAGAAGTAGTTGGTCATGGATACACCGGTGCTGCAACTAGAGTCGATAAACTGACAACTCGTTCAGCTCGAGGCTCTTGGAAGCCAAACACATGGTACTGCTAGATTAGTATTCTCCGCATCTATGGTGCTACAGATGTAGTGAGCGCGGTGGCGACCAATGGTGGACATTTTAGAGCTTGAAGCTGAACGCTGCTCTCTGCGCTTCTGACCATGAACGGGCCGCGCCTTGTCTGTCGAACTCACTTCGTGCACATTGGTTGGCAACAGCATCTACGGCCCCTTTTCAGATGCCACTGGTTCATGAGAATGTGTCTTTGCATTCCAACTTTGGCTCGCTGAAGGTGTGGGGCCAGCTCACCAAGAGATCGAACTATGGAGCTACGTTGAATCATCCAGATAAAGACGACACGTAGAGTTTGAGCAAATAGCCCCCGCTTTGCGGGGCGTGTGTGTGTGCACCCCTACCAACACGGGGTATGACAAACCACCGATTGATGAGGGGTGTGGGGGTTGAGGAAATTGCTATCCCAAAAATAGGGGCTGGATTTTTCCAGGTCAATTTGCTATTGCATGAAAGGAAATTGGCAGCGTTAGTTCGCTTTGCCTACAGCGTTGCAAGGGAAAAAAATATATAGAGGTAATATTTTTTCCCGGGTATATTTTGAAATAATTGTTCCCGAAAAGGACAGTATTTGGTTCAACCAAAACGCCTTTCTTTGGATACCTTTTTGTTTGCCTCTCATTTTATACTTTGGGGAGCCCAAGAAACAAAACAAGTTGTAGANATCTATTCTTGGTGCCAAAAAAATGCCTAAATCATCCCGCCCGCCTGCTGGCTCGGCGCTCTCAGGCAGAACGCTGCTTCCAGGAGCCACAGCCACCGCTGTCTGACAAGGAGTGGAAAAAAACGGAGCTGGTATGATGCGTGTAGCAATGTGGCAAGTGAGGACCGAGCTCACGACCTTAGGATTATGAGACCTACGCGCTACCAACTGCGCTATTGCCACTATGACAAACCACCGATTGATGAGGGGTGTGGGGGTTGAGGAAATTGCTATCCCAAAAATAGGGGCTGGATTTTTCCAGGTCAATTTGCTATTGCATGAAAGGAAATTGGCAGCGTTAGTTCGCTTTGCCTACAGCGTTGCAAGGGAAAAAAATATATAGAGGTAATATTTTTTCCCGGGTATATTTTGAAATAATTGTTTCCGAAAAGGACAGTATTTGGTTCAACCAAAACGCCTTTCTTTGGATACCTTTTTGTTTGCCTCTCATTTTCTACTTTGGGGAGCCCAAGAAACAAAACAAGTTGTAAAAACACGACAGGCGTGGCGGTTTTGCGAACCAAGAAACAAAACAAGTTGCAGAAACACAACATGCGTTGCGGTTTTGTGATTTTTTTGTAGGCAGGACAACTTCGGATCAATTTCAATTTTTTGAGAACAACTTGTTCTGACAAGTAAAGATTCCGCGTTTGGGCTATGTGGTTGGTGCCAGCAATGATGTGTTTCTAGTTGTTTTGTGGGTTGTGGTTGTGAGGATCGGGCAAGACTTGTTGTTATGGTTGTTTTTTTTGGTATTTTTGGCAAGCGAGCAATTTTGGTGATTGGAATATTTGTTTTGGGAATGCAGGTTGATGATGATTTTTCAACATTCCGTTTTTTTTTGGCTTTTTCATGCAGCGGCAGTTGAAATAGGTAGCCACATGCAGTTCACAACAACCATTTCTTTTTTCGGGATTCGTGAAACAAACAAAATCACTTCAAGTTATACATGTCGCGTCAAGGATACTCACATACACACAAACACACAGACACGAAGTTCCAAAAACGGTCTTTTGCGAGGTCAAAAGAAACAAGAAGTTCATATTGATACGTGTTTGCATGTGTTTTTTTTGGCCAATGCGTCCCCATGGCATTGCAGTGGGTATGGGTGGCTTTTCTCGAAGAGACAGGCTACAAAAAACCTTTAGTCTCAATCCCATTTGATTTGCCAGCGTTTGTGAAGAAAAAACTCAATCACATTGGGCGTGAAACTTCACCAATACCAACAGACAGAGTTCCTTTGAAAGGAAAATTGCCTTTGCATGGTTTAGCCAGAGTGAAGGTAGGTGGAACATATGAAGACAAAGTTACTACAGGTTGGTCAGATGAAGCATTTTTTTCCAGGAAACTGTTGTGCAAGAAGCTCTGGATGCTTATCTGCTGCATGTGGAAAAATGTTGTTTTTTAGGTGATTTTGAAGAACCTCCACGTGTGACCAAGCGAGTGATCCACCACAGTGGTGGATACCAGAAACTGCCAGTTGCAGCAGACTCAGCAGTGATTGGCACAAAAGCCCATCACATGTACGTTTTCCACATCAAAGAGTGGGAACTAGGTGGCGTATCAGAAAATATCAGCCCCCACATAATGGAATTGTCGGCCACTGTCGGAGGCTCCCAAAATCTTCAGACATTGAAATCTTGTTTAGGGGAAATTGGTAGTGAGTCATTAAAAAACATTTCCAGTACTCGTTTTGCCAAACATGATTGCTGATTTGATGTTTGCAGGAACTTGGCACGACTTAGTGGTTCTTGCACGTTGGACGCATCCGTTTATCGTTTCATTGTGTCAAAGCCTTGATCCAGAATGGATTCAAAATTTCAAAGGCAAACATGCAGAAGTTGCCCCTCCTGCCGCCATTGATGCCACGACCGTTGACAGTGTTGTGAGTTCGTTTCGTAAGGCCATTCCAAACATCCTTGCCTCAGTAGCGGACGCAGAGCAAGTGAAAGCCCTGCGAATGGAGTTCAGTGGGTGTGTCGAAGCCATGCAGGCGCACGCTGCATCATTGCGGCCTCAAACGAGACAGACGCACCATCTCATAGCTTTGCCAGAATCTTTTGTGCGGCAAGTTCTTGCAGGTCTAGACTTGCGTAGTCGCTCATCTTTGAAACGACATGCTGCCAAATTTATAGAATGTTTGCCTGAGGGTTTTAGGCCGTCTCTTCATGTTTGGGCAGAAGATCATTTTGCAAGTTCTACAAGCTTAGTGAGTGGCCAGCTGTACTTAGATCTTGCAATGTTGGTTTTTCACCGCAAGCGAATGTCTTCTATTGGGCAGGTTTTCATCTTTGCATGGGGAGATAGCACAACTAAAGGACACCTTGACATGTACAATACTCGTCACAGATGGTTGCCGGCTGATCGTTCTGTGGACTTGGCCAGGGCCTTTCGATGGCTTTGCTCTCACCAGCTTAAAACAAGACAATGATGAGAATCACCTTGGCCTTGACCATGATCCAGCCATCATTCAGGGAAGGTGTGTCCGATCGCAGCTTGTTTTTGACAATGTGCACTTGCATACCCAACTTCCTCAATTGCTTGGTCAAGGCCGCACCAAACTCATTGACAAGGTCAGTGCGCATGTGCATTCAACATTGTTGGAAGTTGGAACTGTTGACCGATTGTCAGCCACATTGGAGAGTTGCATTGCATGGTGTTCTGACATGGGCACGGAAGCCGGGCTTCCAGATTGTGGTGTTGTTTTTGCCGAAGACACTCTTCCCATCTTTGTTCGTCCTTCTCGCCTTCAGGAGGCTAGTGTTTGTGAAGAGGAGGGGGTTGCTGTCGAAGCAGTTCTAGAAGAACAACCGCAGCAAGCCACACCTAGCAACTTGATGCCCAATGCCATTCACATTCCTGGGATGTGTCATGCCATCCACAACGCAAGTTCTAACTTGGACACTTGCTTTTCCGATTGGGCCACCTTTTTTGACCAGCTAAAAACATTGCACAAGTTCATTGGTGCGCGAAGAAGACGGGATAGGTTCATGGAAGTTGTTTTGAGGGGTCAAGGGGATTCTTATGCCGAATGCAGAAGATTGTTCAAGCAGTTTTCCCACAGTTTGTATTCTGAGCGTTGGGGGGAGGTGGCGTCATACTTGAGGGATGGTTTGCCGATCCTTTCCTTCTTGAGGGCGAGCTGGGATGAAGTTGCTTACAGCAGAGGAATGGATGATCCTTCACAACCTTCTACTGAAGACGGGTTTAGCGTGCATTCCATCACTGAAATTTTGCAGGACGATTTCTTTTGCGTTTATTGGCAAATGCAAATGCTCCTGCGTGACAGTGTCTTCAACTTGCTCAGATGGGCAGAAGGCTGCCCCTGCCACGAAGAGTTGTTTCGGGGGGCCTCCCCTTACATGCGTGACATGAAGTTGAGGTCTGAGGTCAAAGTTAGCCGATTGGTCCCTTGCCGTTGCCCCATGGCAGGGTGCCGTGCTCCTGAGATTGTTGCTGGAGAGCTGGATCGTTTTGCAGAGAGGCTTCGCAATAGCCACTTGAATAGCTTGATGGCAACTTGTGGGGTGTCTTTGGCAGTGGAGCAATGGGACAAGTTGAAACAAGAGTGGGAGCGAGGTGCCTCGTATGTCATTGAAAACCTGAAGTTAAGGCTTGCTTTCTTTCAACACCTGCCTTGGGTGATCTTAGGAGGCTGTCATCATGATCTTGCAGTTGCTAAGGCCCAGCTTGGCAGAGCGAAGGAGGTGTGGAATTCATTGCCGCAAGAGGCGCGAAGTTTCCAGCATTGCAAAGCAAAGGAGTTGTTTCAGGAGGGCCCAATGCAGGAACAATTAAATGCATTTATTGACACTGATTGCATGTTGTCGGATTGCCCCCTTTTGGAAGCATACTTAGCCCCTTTGACGTTTGTCCAGATCACTGAAAGAATCATTGAAGCTGCGCACAAAGAAATCGGCAGCGTGACTGCGCAGAAGAGTGCAACCCAATATTCCATCACTTTGCGTGTGCCAGAACTGATCCATTTGATGGAAAGAGATGAGGGGGCATTTGCTGAACTTGTGCAAGCATTTTCCGATGTTCGTAGCCTTCGCCAGTTTCCAATGCATTTTCAGGGGCATGGCGCCCACCCTGATTGGCTGGCATTGGGATCCAACCCCAAAACATGGCAGATGATAGGAGCAGTGAGGAAGATGATTTACAGAGATTCTCATTTGCAACACGGGGATGTTGCCGAGGCTGCAAACACACATGAGCAGTTGCAATCGCACAAACAGCGCGTAGGTGCATTGTTCCGTGAGAAAGACCCGACCCTGTGTGAGGAGATGATTTTTGCCGAGATTTGCACCAAGCATTTGAGAGATGTGTCTTCAGAAGATAATAGTCAAGTTGTGTCCATTGCGAACCAGTTTCTGATGCCCTTGTTTCTTCGCCCTTCAGCAGTCCATGGCCCAGTGCATGCCCCATGCACTGTGAAAGTGCCAAAAAAATGACTTGATCGTTAGTGTTCTTCGAAACGTCGGTACTTCTTTGTCGCCCATTGTCTCTGCCATGCCTGCAGGAACCACTGATAGCTTGAGTTTGCTGGAGCACATCCAGGCTTTGGGCCTAGATGCATTTCTAGACAGCTTTAAGTTCTGGGCGAAGCCACAGGAAGTTCTTCTCTCAGTACCTTTGACTGACGAAGATGCTGTAGACGCAACGCTTGTATCCAACGTACTCAAGTATTTGATTGAAAGGGGATGCTTTGCCAAGCCATCTGAAGATGAAGTGCCTACAATGACAGAGGCGCCTGATGTTTTTTTTCCTGCAATTTCTGCACTGATCGGCAAGCTGTATTTGACTGTCGACCTGTCGGTGTCTCCTTGGACCTATTGTATCAGTAGGTTAGGGCTTGAGAAGATGACCTTCCAGCACTCTTTCTCTAACCCCAGGTCTTTAGCTATGCTTCCTGATAGTGGCAAGCCGGTGAGAGACATGTCATTGTGTGAGTTAGCGATCAAAGCTCGGCAGGATGGTTGGGTGTGGAAAAAAGCGCCTGCAAGTAAGCACCGCAAAGGCTTGAAGTACGAACTCGGTAGTCCACTTGTTTGGTTTTCAGCTGGGATTACGATTCACAGGGAATATTTAGTTTGTTTGTTGGATGCTAGCAATCTTAGGGAACAATTTGCCATTCAGTGGATTCCTCATTGTGCGCCAGTTGAAGTGTATGGTGGCTTGCTTGAGGGCATGCCGGTTCATGATGCTCTTCAATTGGTTTCAGACAAATCCAGCCTTAGAAAGAGAAAAGGCTAGTTGGCCCTTCAGCAGGACGTTGATGTCGATGAATCCGCAGGTCAACTTGCACGGAAGATTTCACGACCGTTGCCCTTGTTGGATAAGAATGCATCCTCCTCCATCAATGAAAACATAGGTGCCATGGCGGATGAGTCTGGTGTGTCCTCTGCAGGTGAAATTGAGACCGCTCTTGAGGCAATGATGTCTGAAATTGAACAGTTTTCGAATGTGTTGGAACCTCATAATGCAGACCCTATAATGCAAGATGAGCCACAAGAGCCAGAAGACACTTTGCACATGCAGGAACCTCAGAGTGTAGATTCTGTGCCAATGGAGCTGGCAGAGCCAGACGCAGGCCAGCCATCTCGCCACCGGGACGTTGTAAGACATATGGACAAGCCCGCTCCTTGGGGCTCTTTTTCATTCAACCGCAAGCTGCCCAAAAGTGCTCCACCATTTGGTGGGTTCGAAGCAGTGTGCAAATTTCATGCGCTGAACTCACGCACAGGCTGCAAGAAGTTTGTTCGGTTTGAAGGCGAATCTCTTGAGGATGAGCAAGCTTGTCTTAACAAACTTCGTCACTGGTGTAACCAAGCCCGTCGTTTTGATCGACAGAGACAACATGTTCGGATGCCTTTGCGGCCCCAGGATGTTCCAAGTGTTGAAGTTGTTGAAGCACAAAAGCTAGTAGATGACCCCCCTTCCAGTGTTCGAACAGATCAAGAACTCGAGGGCCATGTGGCCAAGTCGGCTGCGAAGCCGGTACCAAAGAAGAAGCGGGCTCCCAAGCCCAAACCTAAGGCAAAAGCTGCAGCGGATAGTTCTGATTCAGGTGATGCCAATGATACCGGATCTGAAGGAGGTGACAGCACGTCATCGCCTTCATCGTCGTCGTCTTCTTCTTCAAGCTGAAGCTCAGATGGATTCTGAGGTGGGGCGTTGAACTTTGCAGTTTGGCTTTGCTTTGTTGACCAATGACAAAGTAGAACTTTCTGATCCTATAAGTCAGAGATATAATGAGTTACCGGGCCCCCCCCCCACTCAATACAAAAATCTTTACACAGAAGGCATGGTGTGGCCCCACTTTAATGTCGTAATGAAAAGGTGGACAGGTCTGCCACAAAGATATTACGTTGAGGGTTTTTCCCACCTAGATATCTTGGTGCTGGTTGTAAGGACAATAAGGCAAATTTCATTTTCTTGGGTCACTGAGCTGTGACGGAGGCTTTGGGGCTTTGTTGGTGGAAGCTGTGACTTGATGTTCCGGACAAGGCCCTCGTGAGTTTTTCTCCGTGGCGTATGCCTCATCCGTGGCCGTAGTGCCTCATGTGTATCTATATATTAATAAGCAAAATTCAATCGAGGCAAATTTTAACGAATAGATATTGCTATAATATGCAGCTTGAGGTGTCCGAAAATCCTTTTTTAGTTTCCAACGCGAGCTTTTCTGAGCCTATGAGTCAGATAGAAGGAGCTTGTGGGTCAATTCCCAACAAAACGTTTGACGAATTTCGCGTTCTTGGGTCACTGAGCTGTGACGGAGGCTTTGGGGCTTTGTTGGTGGAAGCTGGGCCTTGATGGTTCGGACAAGGCCCTTGTGAGTTTTTCCAGCGTGACAAGCTGAAACCCATGGTTTATCAAAATTTCATTACATACAGCCTACAGAACGATAGAATGTTGTATCAAGCTTTGAGGGTCACACAAGGGGCCATTGAATGTTTTTCCTTGTTTTAGAACCTCCGGTCTTACTGAAGCTTTCAAGGTGTAAGTGGTGTTTTGTTAAAGCTTTCAATTGTATAGTTTGCAGTTTGGCTGTGCTTGAATGCCCAATGAGAACTTTTCAGGGCCTATGAGTGAAATACAAGGAGTTTGCAATCAGGTCGCAATATCACGTTCGACATTTGTTGGTTTTCTTGGGTCACTGAGCTGTGACGGAGGCTGGGGGCTTTCTTCGGTGGAAACTGGGCCTTGATGTTCCGGACAAGGCCCTTGTGATTGTTGTTTTGAGCGAAGCAAACTAAACCCATGTGATTCAGCAAAAGGTCATCGCCTATACGGTGTTGTTTCATTCTTCGAGGGTCAGTGGCTGTGTTCAGTTGAAAGTTTATGGTTGTAAGCACAACATCCTTGATTACTGAAGCTTCTTCTAGGTGCAAGTTGTGTTTTGTTCAAGCTTTCAATATATCATTGATTTCTGTTTCTCACATGGCAACATCAAAGTTTCCCGCGAAGGTGCGCGACAGTTGCGCGACAGTTGCGCGAAACCGAGCACGAGCCCGCGAAGGTGCGCGACGGTTGCGCGACAGTTGCGCGAAACTGAGCTGTAGAATCCGCGAAGGTGCGCGACGGTTGCGCGACAGTTGCGCGAAACCTTTAGATAGTGTTTGTTATATGGGTTAAGTTTCGCGGAACTATCGCGCAAGTGTCGCGGAATGTCGCGGAAGTTGTTCCATGTTTGAGCAGTTTTAGCCCGTTGTATCAAGAAGGGGGTGTTGATATAACGGAACTTTTCACTTTTCCTCAAGTTGCCCCGAAAGTTTCACTTTGTACTTACCTTGGACTACATCACCTGAAAATCTTCCCATGGCAGGCTTTGCAACCGCTCTTTGCCAAATGCTTGGCTGATTTGCAGGTGCGCTCGCAATCATGTCCACGTTGTCGTGTGCTCTTGTTCGTGTCACCTCAGACGGAGTTCTTTAACAAACAAATGTGAGCAACACATCAGAATATGCCCGATGCGCGGTTTTTTTTTCCAGACACATCTTCACACTTGACTTTTGTTGTTGCAGCGCCGCCATTTAACTGAAGGGTAGGTAAGTGAGTAGCTGGTAGGTAAGTGACTCGGTGAGTGAGGGCATGGAGGATGATCAGCTGCAAAGTGAGCCTTGTTGCAAGATTCAGCGCCTCTCAACCAGGACAGATGTAGGTGATTCTGTGATGTCGGGGCTTGCAAGTGTGGTTTCTTGGCCACAACTTGCATTTGCTGTTCAAGATGGTTTGTTGGCAGCTACTGGAGTCAAATCTCAGCTGACACAGAATCTTTCTTCAGACACATGCGCCTGGTGGGTGACAACATCCTACTCTGGCCTTGGCACCTTTGAGCATTGCTTGTCCCGCATTTCTGCGTTGAACCATGAGCACGCCTTTGATGAGAAGGTGTTTCCGCCTTTCAAGTTTTGGTCAGCCACAGATGCCGACCCTGATTCTAGAGTTGCTATCATGAAATCCAAGATTTGCCCTCTACATGTTTTTGGTGACATCGAAGAAAGGGTACCCACAGATGTGCTTGATCGTTTGAATTTTGTGGTTAGGACTTTGAAAGGCCGTTTGGCTTCACTGGACAAACGTGAAATGACACCAGCCGATAAGAAAAAGGCCAAAGCTGAGATCAATGAACGTGGCATGTCGAAGTTGCTGGCTGTTGCCTGGGAGGCCTTTTCAGAAGATCGTGCAAACATCTGCCTACTGCTACAAGCATGGTTGCAAGTGCCCACTTCTGCCACCAATGTCCCCAGGTGACATTCTTTTGGAGGCTGGCGGGAACACGTGTGTCTCCTTCTCACCACAAGGAAGCCAAGCAAAATGGGTCCACGAGTCCGGAGTCACTGCAGCAATATGGTTTGGTTGGTGCCGTCGCTATGCAGATGCTTTGTTCCAAGAATGCTCACACCTGTTCAATACCTCTGCCGTGTTGAAAGCAGCTTTCCCTGAAGAGCAGTGGAAAACATCTGTTTTGCAATTGAGTGCCAAGGATGTTGGCGTTCCCATGGTTCGCCCCAGGAATTGGAGCTGGACTGTAAGAACAAACAAGTTGAAGCTTTCCTCAGACCTTTCCTCAGACTTGTTTCTGAAATGCTGTGGCTCTGATGTGAAGCTCACAAGGCATGACTTTTGTGTGATGTCTGATTCTGAAGCCGCTGGCTACTTGACTGAATTGGGACAGTGCCTCCATCCACATGAGACAAGCGGGCGTCAATTTTTGACTGCGGGGTGCTTGCGGCGATTGGATGAGTATGAGGCTTTTCGCCAAAGCCTGATTGAGGAAGGCAAAGATGTGCCAGTGCCGTTGGTGGATTTGTCTCAAAATGTGATGGTACGTGAGAAGCTGTCGGAGTTTTGCCCATCTTTGCTTTGTCATTCGGTCATTTGGTCATGCCAGCGCAATAGGAAGCTGTTGTTGCCAGAACTTTTCTTGCTCATGGGGTGGCCAGTTCCATTATCATCAAGTGCTTTGGCTGAAGGGCATGCGATGGAGGATGACGGCGCGGAGTTTCCATGGGAGGCAGCAGACTTTTTCCAAGGCTTCTCCGATAGATCTTTGACAAAGTTGATCGGCAACTCTTTCCATTGCCGGGTGGTTGGGCTGTTCCTGCTGATGTGCCTTTCTCTGACTGAAGTCAAGGGAGAGCAGAAGTGTTAGAGTTGTATGTAGGGCCAACATGGCATTTTCATCTACTGAGCATGGAACGTAGTTCATCCCGGGGAAGCAGTTTTGATGTGAAAAAATCAGGCAGCTGCACGTTTGTTCAAGTTCAAGTGTTCAGTGGCCGATGCATCAGACATCACACGTGTACAAGTAGACCAGATTTGATCCGTGCAGTTGGCAGATGTTTGCAGTGCATGATGACAAGCTTGCATGTATTATAGCCATTATGTTGTCACAAACGATTTAAGTGTGGTGCTTTTGTTTTGGCCCAGGCCCTATCTCTCATTCACCTCTCAAAAGTTGTGACCAGGATTGAGCATGGCGTTGCAAGAGGATGGCGTTTCCCATTGTGATTCCCTTGATGCCGAATGGTCGAAGTTAAAACCAGATGAAGTTGAAGATGCCGCTACCACCCCACAAAAAGCACAAGGCAAATCCAAAGCGAAGGCAGCGCCCAAGTCTTCCACCAAGACACGGAAGAATGCATTGAAGCATTGCCGTGGTTGCCGGAAGAAGATGAACCAAAATGAGTTTGCTACAAACTGGCCTGGTTGCTGGCCATGCAAACGGGCACTCGATAATATCACGAAGCTTGCTGCTCGTCAGGGTGAGGCACAGAAGAAATTTGTCTCGAAGGCTCGTGCTGACGAGGAACAATGCTATCATATGATTTCCAGCTACATGGAGAAATGCCCTGAAGCTTCTGATGGTAGTTCTTCAGCTGGCAGGAAGCGTGGTACTTGGAGCCTTGTGAAGTATGTGGAGCGTGTCAGTGCTGCATCTGGCCTAGTCAAGGACAAGATTGGAGAGATGATGTTCCACAAGTTGTACTTGGAGTTTGCTGGAACAATCCGCGGAGGCCGGAAGAGTGAAGCAGAGGCTGAAGCTATCTGGCGTCAGTGGGAGGTAAGAGTCACCCAGAAAGATTCCGAGATGTTGTTCGACTACTTGGGCCCAAACGGTCAGCTTCGAATCTAGGTTCACACCCAAGACATGTTGACCTACAGGTCGCAGTACATGCATGAAAAGGAAGTCACTTGTGAGGGTGAGTCAAAGAAGAAAGGCACTGATGAGGATGTTGACCGCTTCAGGAGTGAGATTCTTTCCAAGCATGGCACAGGAGCAAGCATGTGCTTTGATGAAGTGGCCCATGCGCTGGCCACCAATGGGGAAGATGCATTCACCTCCACCGGTGGTTTCATCACAGATGTCATGGATTTGAAAGCTGAGACAGAGACTGAAGAGGTGGTCAATCCAGAAGGAGGAGAAGGTCCTGAGTCTCAAGAGCGAGATCCTAAGAAGCAACGACTTTGGGTTGACCGTGACAAGACAATTTCCTCCACCATGCGTGCTGTGAAGAGCCAGCAAGATGCTTTCCGCACAAAAGCGGTTGCTCAGTATGATCGACAGTCAAAATACCTTAAGGAGCTGAAAGAAACTGCTGACGAAACCTTCAAGAAAGATTTCTTTGGTGAGATCGACACTTTGGAGGTTCGGCTGGAAGCCCTCAAGCTTGTGCTGGACAATGAGGATCAGAAGTTGAAGGCATTTGTTGGACGCTTCTCTGGCTGAGGGCGCTGTTGCTCCCCCATGTGAAGACTATGCCAAGCTCAAACCAATGAACGAGGCGGATTCCTTGATTGAGAATTACCGCAAGTGTTCCACGCCGTCTCAGCTTCAGGCAGTTTTTTTTTTGAAACTGTTGTCCAGACATTCTGTGATATTTCTCCTTCTTAGGTATACTTGCAAACCCACGACACACTTTTTTAAATTTTTTTAAATGTAATTTCTGCGATGCCCCGACATGGTTCCAGGGGTTGGTTTTTGCTTTTTCCCCTGCAGGAGGTGACCAAGTCTATCAGCAACGTGCGTTCTCCAATCTCCCAACTCTTGTCTGCATCAACCCGAGCTGAAAAATCGTTGAAGTCTGGAATGGACAAAGCCAAGAAAGCGGCTGCAAAGAAACAACAGGACTCTGCCAAAGCAGCCAAAGCTGCAGACAAGGCTGGTACAGTGGCACTCTTTGACCAAGGTGCTGCAGTTGCGCAGGGGATTAAAATCTTCAAGGTGGATGAGTTGACCAAGAAGACCGACCACGATCCTGTGGAGCTCGATTTGACAAGCCCGTTCATTGTGCAGGCGCCCAAATGGGTCAGCGAAGCTTTGAAGGAGGGCAGCCCCATGCGACTGCAGATTGATAGCTTCACAGCCAGCTTTGATACCATGAGAGCCAAGACAAAGCTTCAGTAGTCGTTGGTCCGGCTGGTGAGTTTGACTTTGAGGCCTTGGTTCAGTCCATCTTCAAACCCTACAAGTCCAGCATCTTAAATGAGTCTTTGCAAGGGGAGGCATTGAAAAAACAAATTGTCACCAGCATCTTCGGCATTGACCAAAACTATGACAAGGTCTCCTGTGAATGTGCTGCAATGAGTTGTGTCCGCATGACCTTGCACGGAACCCGCACTGTGGTCATTGCGGACACATTGCAGGTCGTGGGTTTCATGCAACGTAAGGGTGTGAGTGGTGTCATGACTTCAGCCAGGATTTGCAGCTTTGTCCGCAGCTTGGGGGCGGCTAGTTTGGAGGAGCTGAAAGGAGAGTGCAACTTGTTCACTGCCACAATCAGCCCCGGTGATGTACTCTATGTGCCTGCTGGCGCAGTTGTTGGTGAGCTTTGCAGGGATTGCAATGTGGGCTTGCGTTTCCCGGTCATTCTTCATGGCAGTGTGAATGCGGCCATTGCTTTGACCTACCGCAGGCGAAAAGATGAACTTGAGGCCACCATCCAGACAGCCGGCAGTGAATCTGATGCTATGAAGACAAAACTCTCCCCGGAGCTTGCCGTTTTGGATGAGTTGCTGACAGCAGTGAATGCAGTGAAGACAGGGTCCTAGAGCTGTGGTTCTGCCACCGCATAAGGGGGTGCTTTTGGAAGTGACCAGTGCGCTGCACTGACACATTTTCTTTTCCAATGAAATCGAGCCTGCCATTCTGTTTGGCGGGGACACCATCCCTTTGCAAGCACACAGTCACATGGAAGAGAGTTGACNGGGCACATTGCAGGTCGTGGGTTTCATGCAACGTAAGGGTGTGAGTGGTGTCATGACTTCAGCCAGGATTTGCAGCTTTGTCCGCAGCTTGGGGGCGGCTAGTTTGGAGGAGCTGAAAGGAGAGTGCAACTTGTTCACTGCCACAATCAGCCCCGGTGATGTACTCTATGTGCCTGCTGGCGCAGTTGTTGGTGAGCTTTGCAGGGATTGCAATGTGGGCTTGCGTTTCCCGGTCGTTCTTCATGGCAGTGTGAACGCGGCCATTGCTTTGACAAAGATGAACTTGAGGCCACCATCCAGACAGCCGGCAGTGAATCTGATGCTATGAAGACAAAACTCTCCCCGGAGCTTGCCGTTTTGGATGAGTTGCTGACAGCAGTGAATGCTGTGAAGACAGGGTCGTAGAGCTGTGGTTCTGCCACCGCATAAGGGGGTGCTTTTGGAAGTGACCAGTGCGCTGCACTGACGCATTTTCTTTTCCAATGAAATCGAGCCTGCCATTCTGTTTGGCGGGGACACCATCCCTTTGCAAGCACACAGTCACATGGAAGAGAATTGACGTTTTCTTTTTTTCGTGATTTTTTTCGAGAACGAGATCTCCACGTACTTATAGTTTCTCATTTTTTGGCATGCATTTAAAGCACTTTGGCAACTCAGCTGTCGAAACTGTTTTTATCAGATCATCATGTGTGCTTGGAGGGCCCAGTTTTGTTTATTTAAAGCCGCGTATTGCCAAACACTCGTAGCCATTCTGCCAGAGCAAAGCATGAGAACATGTGAGCGCCTTGCTCGTCATTTGAGACAAGATCTTAACTTGCCAACTGTGGTAACCCAGAACGGTTTTTCAACTAGAGCTTTTCAAAACAGTTGTCAAATTTTGCGACATGCGCCGAAGGAATGCCAACGAATGTGTACCTCTGAATCATGTTTTTCATTCCTTCCCTGGTGCAGGCCTGCCTGTCGCTTCAACGCGGAAGCTGCGCAGTTCATCGAAAACCGGTGAAAAAAGAGCGGCTGCCAATCGCAAGGGACAAATTTGAGAAGAGACCGAAGGCAAATTCAAATACTATATGTCCCACGCAAAGCAAGCAGTAGGCGTGAGTCAGTTTCAATTTTGGATAGCGAAGCGCACTCAGATTCAGACTCACACTTCATAATTTGTACCACAAGTTTGGGATCAAGGTCACGAAACTCCTATGTGTGACAGTGACAACTCCATGAACACAAATGTTGAAGGAAGATACGAATTTGGAGCGGCGATCAGAAAATTATTGATGCCTGGTACTGATACTGTGTCGGGCGAGTTTGGTCCCAACAAGGCAATCATGGATGAGGATGCCTCTTCTCAAAGCCTTGAAAGCAGTCCAGGTGAACTCATTGATTGCTTGAACACAAATCTGGAAGAAAGATGCGACATTGGAGATACCGTCCAACGATTGCTGCATGGTATTGATACTGAAAGTCGCCGACCTGTCTTTCTTACAGAACAAGCTTCTTCCACCGAGTCACCCCTACTTGTCACCGCTCAGATGATAGCAGTGGCGGAGAAGGAGATGTTGGGATGGCAAAAGGTTCTGAGTGGTCTGATTTGTTTGAAAGCTCAGCAAGATGCTATTCCAGATGCAGATGCACCGTCACCGAAACGATTCAAAGGAGCTGAAAGGAGCCGACCAGCACCTTCCATGTCAGTCAGTGTGGTTGCTGGCCTTTGAAAGGCACAAGGGCCCATGGTTCATGGAAGGATGTTTTTTTTTCGGCGGCTAGAAATGGCCACTCTTACTCTCGCCTTGAAAAGGCCGATGGGTGAGTGAAAAGTCGCACCTTCACAAGTCCGAAGTCCGAGAAAAAAGGTGTTTGACGTTTTCAACTTCAATTTTGCTGTGCGTATCCTTAAGGTGGCAGGGCGCGAGTGCCTCACCTCTTATTAATATGGAATTTATATATTGTTACTTGGTTCCATTAAGTTATAACGAGGAAGGAGATGAAAGAAATATCAGATTCGGCAAAGGCCACTGGCCATCGACATGCTGTGCAACAACGTAGGATACCAGCTTGATCAACAGTTTCAAAACAAATCGCGGAAATCTGCAGGTACGTGAAGAAAGCGTCCTTTCTTCATATCACAGGCAAACAATGAGCGTCTTCGTTGGTGCCAGACTCATTGATGCCCCTGGCACGCCCTGCGAAATCTTAAAAATGAGTTCACTTTGGGAGCAATCATCAGAAGGTACAAGTTTTACTTCTTTTGAGAAGGTCCACACACGCACACCCGGCCGAGGTTGGTAAACGTCTTGCGTATTTCTAGTTTGTTGGGTGCGGTAAAGGCCAAAACCCGGAAACACAACCATGTCACTTACAGAGTTTTCCTTTTGGCNTGCCGGGCCATACGGTCTCATATGTTGGTAGTTTGTTGTAACACGGGGCCCTCCTTTTTTGAATCGAACATGAAGGACAGTGGACAGTTCAAAAGACAATTTGGATGTGTAAGGCAGCCTTTCTCCGATTTCACAATGACGAGTTCCTTGACGGTTTATATGTTACGTTTGCAGACCAGGACCAGCGTTTCGATGACAGTTTTTTCGAAGACACAATTTCGATTTCCGTTTGAACTTTCGAATATGGGGGGGACAGAAGGCTCTAAGCCGGGCTGGGGGCCGACGCCGAACGCGTCCTGAGGGTGGAAGGCCTTAAACCCCAGTCCCCCCAGTTAGACCCTAAAGGACGCAGGCATGTGTTTGGCTACAATGTTGTTTTGTCACTTTAAAACCCTTCCCCCACTTTAGTCCCCACCCTAAACCCCAGTCCCCACCCTAAATCCCACCTAAAGGATGCCTTTACATATAAAGACATTGTAAACGTCGTTAAAATGCTGTTCCTGCCGTGAGAAAGTATATGCTTGTGTTTGAAAATGACCCCCGGGTTTTGTCTTTGTGTTTGAACATGACCCTCACGTGTGTTTGGACATGACCCTCGGCTTCTTGGGGCCCAAAAGGATGTCCCTGGCAGTAAAAAAGGGTTCTAAAGTGCTCTGTGTTTGAAAATGGCCTGTGGAATGTATTTGAAAATGGCCCCCCTGCTGGCCAAGCCCAGAACCGGATGATTCTTATCCGGCAATTTCCGATGAGCTTATCAATTAAATGAACCATCTTTCTACTACATCATCTAGGCTGGAAACAATTTGACTAAAATTGTTTAAACAGGCCTACATGATACCGTTCGAGTACGCCTCCTTTACCAGACAAATCAATATAACGGTCATCAGTTTGTCTGTGTGTGTGTGCGTGTTTAAGAAAAAATTAAGGTCCTGGAAAAAAGGTTCGAGGATTTTGAAGTTCCAGCCTTGTGTTGAATCAGGTTGTTTTTTGAGTTGCAAAAAGTGATAAGTGAAACTGTTTTCCGACCAGATTACCACCAGCTAGACCCTTGATTTTCGGGCAAAAAACCATGTTTCCAAGACTTCCGACCAACCCCCACGGTTTGCTGCCCAAAATGTATTGAACAGGTCTTCCTTTGTGGCAGTGCTGCAGCCTGTCCCGGCGGAACACCAGGGTCTTGCTCTGGTGGGTTGGTCGAGACTCCCTGCTCAGCATGCCCTGCAGGCACGGAAAACACAAAACATTTTTTGCAGTGGTGTGTACAAAAAAACGCCCCATTCGTTTCAAGGATTAAGGATCAAGTTGCAACTGATTATTTTTGTGGAAAACACGGTAAATCAGAGCATGATTTGTGCCATGTTTTGAACCACTGGGCGGGTTGGTAGTCAGCAGGTATGTACATACCAAACCACGCGCACAGACAGACACACCACCAAAACTTGGAAATCACCAATTTTTATCCAAGTGGCACTTGAACCCAAAAAACAAGATTTCAAAAGGACTGGTGGTGTTTTCCCTATACAACCATTTACCTTTCGTAAAGATTTGGGAAATGTTCCACTCCAATGATTCATGCCATTGGCATTGTGTAAGCCATGACCCATCAGATGATCGTGGCTTAGAGGGATGGTAAATCATAAGGGTTTTGCTTCCCACAAATTGACGGCTTAGGATGATGCTATCTCTTATTCGAGTTTCCCCACCCAGAGTGTGAAAAGCCGTCACCACCTGGCATGAAACATTTTTAGGGGAGTTTGGGGATCTCAACTACAAAACCCACTTACTTGGGACTAGCCACCTGGGGGAAACTAGAATCCCAAAATGTATCTTTGTACTCAGGATCTTAATTGGATGATTCTGCAAGTTGGCGGATCCAAAATGGATTTTCCCAACAAAACACAACTTGCTGTCCCAGCTTGGATCTTCAGTGAATCCTCAGGATTTTTTGGGTGTAGTGTGGATGTTAACATCTTAATTTGAGCTTGAAGGTGGTGGGATTGTCCACCATCAACACTGTTTTCTTTTGTGAAATATTTTCCATTTTTTCTGTTGAAAGTTAAAGCTCAGCGGAAGAAAACCGCGTGCCAGGTTCAACATGGACCGGCTCAACTTGTGAAGATTGTCAAGGATGGCGTCAAGCAATCTGGGCAACTTTGCGCAAAAATCCACTGAGAACAGTGACTTTCTTCCCCAACAGCCATCATAGCTTTGGGCTCTTCAGCCATAGTAAAGTTTTCGCAGCAAAATTGCTCCCAAGGTTATGTCTCGCTGCTCGCTGTTGGGGATACCACCTGCGTTTGTTTTTGTTTTCTTTCGGGCTGAATGACTGACATATTTCGTGCCGTTCTCAAGCGTAGATGTCCCATCAAGTTTAACTAGCTTACAGTAAGAGCTGGGAATGCTCCAAAACAATAGAGAAGTATTGAGATAAAGAAAACACCCCAAAATAAAACTAAGTAAATCGGCAGATAAATGAATAACAAGCAAATGAATACATGAATGAACAGTTAGATGAATAGATCAACACCAATTTGAATACCGTATATTCAAAAAATAAACATGGGAAAATGCAAACATGCATAGCAACAAGTATTTGAATATGAGTGTGCAGTCATTCATCTCCGAATCCATTGGCATCATTCTGAATCTATTTGAGGATGATCCCCTCTCTCTCTCAATGAATATGTATGTATGTAAAGATGTAGCTCTTGTATTTATTGCCGCATATTCATATGCATGTGGAGTATGTGTGCATATTTTTTTACTATTTCACCATAGTTTTTACGACGACCTATCCTTCCATATATAATATACATACATATACCTTTACCTGGCCCTGTATACATATTTCCATTTACATAGTTATATGTACTTTATATATCAACGTATATCTAGCAACCAACATATTTGTCGAAGGAAGTTTAGAAGTCTAACTTCGACAATATGCAGAGTTGAAAAGCAGAGTAGAGGTGTCAAGCAGAGAACAGATGTCAAGTCAGTAGAAAGGAGATACACACGCGTGTAGAGTCACTAGAAAGAAGGTACACGTGTGAAAAATGTTAGAGACGTCGCGAGTCGCTGTGTTTTTTCAATGATTCGTGGTTCCTGATGTTCGAAAAGTAGCCTCGCTAAAGCGGCGGGTGCGGAGGTAGCTGTTCTGGCAGACAGGTGAAAAATGGCACGCCGCTGTGGCGCGAAGCACATTTGCAAGTCAAAATGCACAAAACACCACATTCGCGGAGCCATTTTGGAAGTTGCGATGTTGAAAAATGGCACGCCGCTGTGGCGCGAAGCACATTTGCAAGTCAAAATGCACAAAACACCACATTCGCGGAGCCATTTTGGAAGTTCCGATGTTCAAAAATGCCACGCGGCTGTGGCGCGAAGCACATTTGCAAGTCAAAATGCGCAAAACACCTCATTGTCGGAGCTGTTTTGGAAGTTCCGATGTTCTTCAATGGTACGCGGCTGTGGCGCGAAGCACATTTTGAAGTCAAAATGTTAGAAAACTGACGGGTTCGGACCACTTTTGGAAGATGCGATGTCCAAAAATCGCACGCCGCTGTGGCGCGAAGCACATTTGTAAGGCAAAATGTGAAAAACACCTGCTTTTTGCACCATTTTGAGAGGTTTCTAACTGACTTGCTAACGAACTAACTATTTAACTAACTAACTAACTAACTAACTAACTAAAACAGGTAACTAACTATCCAACAAACTAATCAACAAACTAACTCACAAGCTAACTAACTAATAACTAACTACCTGACAAACAACAACATTTATGAATCACGGAACTAACTACCCTGTCATCCGTGAACTAACTCATTAGCCATCTGACTAACTAACTAACTAACTAGCTCATTAGCCAGCTGAAAACTAACTAACTAACTAACTACCTACCTACCTAACTAACTAACTAACTAACTAACTAACTAATTAACTAACTAACTAACTAACTAACTAGCCAACTAACTAACTAACTACCTACCTAACTAACTAACTAACCTCCTACCTAACTAACTAACTAACTAACTAACTAGCCAGCTGAAAACTAACTAACTAAGTAACTAACTACCTACCTACCTAACTAACTAACTAACTAACTAAACTAACTAACTAACTAACTAACTAGTCAGCTAGCTAACTAACTAACTAGCTAACTAACTAACTATCTAACTAACTAGCTCAGTAACTAACTAACTAACTAACTAACTAGCTAGCCAGTTAGTCAGTTAATCAGTTAGACAGTTCGGCAGTTAGTCAGATCCATCAGTGTTTTCGCTTTGTCATCCATGATTCACAACAACCAATCTCTCCTATACATTTCCTATTCTTGAAACTTCCGCCACCGCCTCGTGCGGCTCTACTGGTATATACATCTATATCTGAATCTAAATCTAGATCTAATATCTATATCTAATATCTATGTATATCCAGGCCTAATATCTGTCTCTATATCTATCTGTATCTATATCTAGTATCTATATCTATATCAATATCGAATATTTAATATCTAATATCTCATATCTAATATCTAATATCTCATATCTAATATCTATATCTGTATATCTTCATATCTACATGCATCCATTCTGTAATCAATTTGTATACAGTATTATATCGAACAACATATCCATTGAACACGACATATTGACAACTGTGGCAACGCCATGTCTTTTTCGACTTTCTGTGCCGAGGCTCTGGCTGTTTGTGGGATCTTTGCGGTGCTGACCTCGCTGTACTACTTGACCACTTCCAAGGCTCCCGAAGATACACGTCAAAATACAGCCCAGCCAATGGGGAAAAACTGAAATTCATCGTTTACCAAGCAGAATTGTTTTCTGTCAGGAGTTCCTTGCATTTTTCCGATAGAAGGGACCTTTTTTTTGTCGCCCAAAAATTCTCTGGGTTTTTTGTTGTGCGGGGTTTAAGGGCGGGAAGCCTGGCACAAATTGGGTTTCCAGAAAGGTTGAGCTGGGTGATGGAGGGTGCCAAAAAATGGGAAGGTTTGCGTGGGGTGTTGGAGTTGCTGCAGCTTCAGGAGGATTGCCAAAGAGGTTTTTGGACGAGAACTGGTTCTGGAGTTATGATTGGAAGGTTCCGGAGGTATTTCTTGTAGCTTTGAGGGTTCAGGAAAGTTTTGGTAAGATTGGACCACCTTCAAAATGACCGAGCACAAGTTGTGAGCTGGCTAGTATGCAGATAATGGGGGTTCTAGGTACAAGTTTACTTGGGTTTTTTCTCCGTTCACTCTTGTGATACTGCGATTTTACGAACAATTGGTACCAAAAGAATAGGATCATCTAGGGACTTAAAGTGATGGATTTATCCACCAGTTTGGACGTGATGTTTATGCCGGGGACATGAACCAACCGCAAAACCTGTAGTAGCGTCAATGATGTTTTGAACAGTCTTAAAATCGTTGTTTCCTTTGGATATCTACATATGTATATATATATTTATATGTATACATGCATAATTCAAAGTCATGACGAATGGGAGAACGATTGCAACAATGCTACACCTTGAGGGATCTCTTTCACGGAAGGGTCCGAAGGTTCTGCGCAGTTTTTCGGTTTCGGGAGAAGGTCCTAGAAGGGCCAGGGTTCCGTATTTTTAGGAGAATTGTTGCGGCGTTTTGGGAGAGAAAGTTTTTAGGGTCGGAGGTTTTGGGATAGGAAGGTTCTAGATAAAGTTGCGGGAAGGTTCCGACAAGGTCGGTAATTAATAAAGAAGACTTGTCCAATCAATTTTGATTCCATACTGCTCTGGTGGGGATATCACCTGAATTGAACTGGAAGTTGCGAAGGTACATAAGCGACTAAAACACCTGGAGATTGCAAAGACTATTAAATATATACTAGAAGGTAATGTTCAAATAGATGGATAAATTCTTCGCCCACTGTGTGACTGGGGGCCAGAGGATTTACTGAGGTCATATTCATGGAACTCAAATGGAGTACCCTCTGGAAAGAGTTTCACCACTTGGCCCACTTGTCATGCCAGGTGACAGCAAAAGCCACAGTTCTCTTTGCTACCACCGCATCTTTTGGGATGCTGGTGATGTCAATGCAGAACCTGGGTTTGATTGGTATGATGACAGTGGAGTGGCCATCGGCACTCGATGGAATCTTCAGCATTTGTAAGTTCCTCCTGCTGGACATTGACAGCTACGGCTTCAGCTGCATTGCAGGCAGGACATCTCGGATGATGATCAGTGGGTGTGACAGACATCATTTTGAGTTTTGACGCGAACATGTAGGAGCCATGCAGCCATACCCCTATCTATTCTTGATGCTTCACAAAAGTCGGACATCTTGGTGTGATTTGAGGGCCTTATTTTGAGATACACCTTGATGCACCATAATACCCTCATTGGTAGACCGAGAAAACGACCACTTCTCCGTTGGACACTGGAAATGTCCATCTTCGGATTGGAACACAGGTCAGTCCGCACCCATCCGCTATCTCCTGAGCGCATTGATCTTCCCGGTGGGTGTGGCTTGGCTCGCCATTTGCTGGGGAGTGTCCAAACTCTTTCCACAGAGGTATCACTGGAATGGATCAAAAGTCGTTAGCTGCATTGGCGCCTTCCTTCAAGTGGGATTTTCCACCATGAGTGCTACATCCTTGGCCCCGATGATGTGCTACAAACATCCCAATGGCCTACGTAGTATTCTGAAGTATCCTGGCGTTCTTTGTGGCACTGCGGATCATGATATGATGCTAGTCATGGGTTGGATCCTCTTGACAGTCTTCGTGTTGGGCTTCGTGGCCCTGTGTACCTATGCAGTCAGTATGGATACTCGGCTGTTGACCGTTTCATGAAACGAAAACACAGTGAAAGTTGCCAGTGCTGTTTCACCTGATCTCCTCCAAGATCTTTTAGATTTCCGGTTTCGAAGAATCTGGTAAAAACGCCGGGATTTGGACTGCCACTTGGTAGGTGCCAAAATGGAGCGCTCAAAGGCAGGACCATCTTGTGGCAGCCGTGCGCTTCTTGGTCTTCCGGTTCCGATTGGACAGCTGGTGGTTTGGAGTGCCACTGCTGGTTCGAGGTCCCTTGATCAACTTGCCAGTGGTCTTGGCCACGGACTTTCCACCGATTCAGGTCGTTTGCATTGCCATGGTCTTGACCACAATGATGGTGTCTCAGACGTGAATGTCTTGCATCCTTTTTGATGTTTTTTAAGTCAAGAGGAAATCTGTTTCAAGTCTTCCTAGATGAACCTCTTCTGCCTTCATTGGATTCCTTTCTGCTTGTCCTGCTACCCTAAAATGGTCATCCTTCACCAATCAATTTTTTTGTCGTGATTTTAATTCCAATACTTGGTTGGTCGTAAATTAAATTTCCAGCCCAAGCACTGGCAATGTGGACCCCACCGGGGATGCCCAAGTCACTCGGTTTCATTCGGACCCAACTTTGAGGTCTTGCAGATGTTATCCTGGCCGTGGAAGGTGCCGAAAAAAATCCTCAACAATTTTTTTTGTCATTTTTATCTTGAAAACCTCCAAGCACAAGGTGGGTTTTAGATAGGTTTCTGAAAACTAGCATGGCTAGCTGGAAATCCCCATTTTCAATAGGAAATACATCTTCAAATGATGGATTTTCTATGATTTTCCGTTGTCATGTTTGTTTTCGGCGGGGGTTAGGTTTCTGAAAAATTGGTACCCTATTTTTTCAGGTCCCAATGCTGAATTTGACCGACTGCACTGTTGGCTTCTGCATTGTCTTGTTAGTCACAACTTCGACATTATACCTCAATGTCATTGAAGCTGGGCCTGCCATTAGATCGTCGGAGTGTTGGTCAAGCTGCTGACTCCCACTTATAAAAAGGCAGCTGGGGGACAGATAAATCTTTCCCGGGGGACCATCCCACGCACGCATTTGTGGTGGGGACTGGGGAAGGTTGAGGAGCGGAGAAGTCCCAGAAAATTCCAGACAAATTCCAGGTTCTCCTGTTCCGGAAAAAGATTGTTAGAACTTTCTGGGAAAAGGAAGGTTCCAAGATCAAGCTGCCGGAAAGTTGAAGGCTAAGTTGTCGTGGAAGAGAAGACTTTGCAGATTTTTTGGTCCCCAACATACAGCTCTCGCTGTTGAGTATATTACCTGAGATTTCTGAGGATGAGACCATGTATGAATTTGCTTCGATCGTTACTACTGCCATGCTCACTGGCATTGCTGTCGCGATTTGCATCATGGTTTGCATGACCGTTGCGGCGCTCTTCCACCGTGTTGCTATGGGGGGGAAGAAGGACCAAAAAATGGCCAACAAAAACTGGGAGGGGAGCATTCCAAGGTATGCATTACAATGCATTACATATGATTTTTTTTCCTTAGGCTATGCTTGAGAAGTCTTCATCCTCCGGCACTCTTGTTTTACAAAATATTCGAGCATCACCAAGGGTGGAAGCTAGCACATGATGCTAATCCACTCGAATTTCTGGAAGAGACAGACATTGTCTCCATTTATTGTCTCCAAGACAGGTTGGAACGATAGAAGGAATCCTAACATGTAAAACAGCCATCTGTTACTACCACAATCCAAATGCTCAACTTTTGTTTCTCAATTGTTATCATTAGTAGCTCACAGCTGAAACTGCTTCAACAAGCGGACATGGGAACGTTTTGACATGCGCAGTCCTTTTGTCATTAGGGCAATGATTGGCGTCGAAGGTTGGTAGGTTTTGCTGTCTTATTGTAATGATGGAGGTTACACTCCCTAAAGCTAACATAAGCCTTAAAATAGGCCAGTCGTCTCCCAATCACCAGTTTTCAGGGTCTAGAGAGTATAGCTACATGGTGAGCAAAGAGTAAGTGGATATACAACCAATTATAAACCATATATTTCCAGCCAGGTCTGGTGATGTTAACCCACTGTTTTTTTTCCGAACTTTCAGACGTGCCCCGTTTCCCCTATGAAAACGAGGAAATTCACGTAAGGGCTAACCCGGCTGTTGTGAACGCACAAAATTACCAACCTTAGCATTAAGATCACCAACCTCCATTCCACCCACGTTTTCAACAGGTTTGAGCCACAAATCCAGCGCCACAAAACTCCAGGAGCTGAAGTTCTTCAACTTGGGATCAGTCCCTTCATCGGAGGATCTGAGTTTGAAAGTCAAGGTTGAAGTAGTGGGGGGGGAGGAAAGATCCGAAAAAGGGGACACCAAAACATGGGGGGAAAAACGGGCAAGTCGTTATACATGGATCTTCCAAATATGTAAAATTTATACCTTTTGGGAGTTGTTTTTTGGTAAATTTCGGCACAAATTTTACACACTTGGGGTCCAGGTATAAGAAGACGTCCTTTAAGAAAAGGTGAGCCAGGTGAGTTTTTTTTTCGGAGAGCTTGCATTGTCGAGACTTTTCGAAATGTTCCCATAATTTCATCATTTCAATCATGAAGAATGGGAATCATTGGGGGGATTAAACTTGATGCTAACATGTATGGCAAGTTTGAGGGATAAGCCGGAAAAAATGGCGCATGAAGTTTGGTTTGGCAATTCAGCATGATCCCACTTTCAGTCTTCGAACATTATGATTGCGAAGTCTCTCAGTACAGACTCCGACAAGACTGGTTTGAAGGTATGATGTTGGTGGCTTTGAGCCTGTTTTTTCTAAGACTTGTTCATTTTTGAGACTTGATGATAGTGTTCTTCACTAATTCTGTGGAAGACCAATGGTTTGACCATCCAACTCCTGCATGATGTGACCCATTCCCAACAACATGGTGAGGTTCAAAAACCGTACAAAGCATTGCAGAACGAAACGACCCAAATGTAAGCGAACAGTGATCCCCTCCCTTTATTGGTGACTCAGTGAAAAGTGGGCGTATCTCAGTGGAAAGTGGGTGTATCTCAGTGAAAAGTGGGTGTATCACTTCTCTTTCAAACAAAAACCACCATTTTCCGTTTCCATTATTATGGGAGAAAGAGTCAATATCCCTCCCCCACAGTCATTCTCCCTTCGGCTAAGCTCTAGGCAACATCCTTTTATTTTCTGTTTGGGGGGATTAAACCAATGCAAAGGGAGTGAACATTTTCAGTGTTCTTCATTCATATCGCTTTGTTTTGGGTTTTGTTACAGAAATTCACTGGTATGAAAAATACATGACGAACCCAAAACTCGCTTGAAACAAACGACATATCATTTACCTGTTGGGATGCCAAAACCCCCCAGGATGCGTCATCAGGAGGATCCAGAACTACATAAAAAGCCATCAAAATGATCTGAACATAGGGGTTTTCCCCACCTTTGTGGCTGCTACTCTTCAATAAATCCATGCTGCGTCATGCTGCTTCAAATCCTTCCAAACGCCAGGCCTTGGTCGGGGAGCTGGAGGCCATCGAGTTTGAAGAGCTTAAGAAAAAGTTGCTCAGCCGCAACACTGGTGGGGTCGGTTTCCGGTGGTTTCCGGAAAACGTTTCAGGGGGGAAAGGTTCATTCCAGGGAGCCCGTAACGGGTTGGGCATTTCCGCTACCTGTTCGGATGAAGCTGACATCCCCAAATGCCGTCGTCCGGCCGTTGATGGCGAAGAGGAAAACAACAATCCCCCGCTAAAAAAACACCCACGCTCCTAGTTTGGACGGGTGGAAAACCTGTATAGTTAAGAACCTAGCAAATTGAAGTGGCGCGCCGGAGGTCGGACTGGTTCTGGTATTACCCCGTATGGAAATGGAGTATTTGCATGGGGCCCTCTTGCCAAAAAGGTGAGATATACAGGATATACATATATAAATGAGAGGTCAGCGTCCTCCGGTCCCCTATTTTCCATAAAAAAGTGTATTTTTTAATGATGTGCAAGCCTGGTTTTACATCTCTTCACGGGTATACTTCTTCGCAGTATTTTTCATGTTTTCTTCTTGGTTGTATTCTCTCCTTATCAAAGCAAATTTGGTTCTTAGAATTTGCATCTTCTTTGTACTAGACACCCCACTTGAAGATGAGCAAAGCAAAACCATTTTTTGAATTTTCATTTGTCTATTTGAAATAGACCATGGTATTTGCGAGCGAAGCCTGCTCAGCAAAGAAGAAACAACAAAGCTATGTTTTCATGTATTATATCTAAAGTCTAAAGTTAGCTACCATTTGAAGCAAAACCTCTTCTTTAAAGAAACGTTTATTCCCTCAAGTGATGGTTTCCTATAAGTGAGGCCTCTCCTTGCGGGGTAGGCCCAATACCTTTTACATAAACACCACACCTTCTTCAAAGCGGCTTCTCTTCTTTAAAACGCAGCTTCTTCATGTACAATATTTTGGAGAGAACAAATGCTTCTTCAAAGAACAGGCCTGTAAAACAAATCTTCGAACTAGACTACATATCTAAGATATTTTTTCTTTAAAGTAAAACAGCCTCTCTTCTTCCCAGTAGATCTTCCTTTCAGCAAAGCCTCTTCTTTAAGGTAGACCTATTTAATTCCTTAACAAAACCTTTTCTTCAATCCAGTCCCATTTTTGTTGGGCAAAATGAAACCTATCTGTCCGGAATACTTGAAAAAGGAAACACGCAACTCAAAAAAACAAAGGCAATCATACCATAGATAGGCTCTCACATCTCCTTAAAACCCGTGTTTCCCACACATTCCTGACAATCCTTTCTTTTTTGGGTTGAGCCAAAAACCAAAAAAACTCGAGGAAAACCATACAAAAACAATGCCTCTGAACAAAGTCCTTGGCCCAGACATTCCTCAGAATCCTTTGGTTTTTTTGTTTTTTTTAGTTTTTTTGTTTTTTTCGAGGTTTTTGAGTTTTTGGTAGTCTTAGTAGCCGATAAAAGCTTCCGGAGCCCAAAACCAAAAAAACTCGAGGAAAACCAAAAAAACCAAAAAAACCAATGCCTCTGAACAAAGTCCTTGGCCCAGACATTCCTCAGAATC